>NMRB01001191.1:145588-155962 GCA_002633025.1 Notospermus geniculatus
GCTCAGCTGGGCATGTGCAGGAGGTTGATCATCGTAAACATGGCAACAGCGCAGGCGGAGAAATCCACTGACATCACATTGTGGAGATAGCGCTTTCAATTCACTTCACGAATTTAAATTGGCGGGCGAAATAAGTTGTGAATAGGTGGAAAATACAGTTTGAGCCAGTTGCCCGATAATAGCCAATGATAGCAGCAGCCAGTAGCCACATGGACCTACAGTACGTTTCACAATTGACCTCCCAGAATCCGCGTACCTGCCTCGGACGTGGCGCGGAAGGTAACCTTCAGTTCATCGCGGATGGTACGGGTACGTCACGCGTCTCTGTTGCGTGACGTCGGGTGAATGACGTTACGTCTTCACTGCATGCCTTCCATGACGCCGCGCCATATCCTAGGAAGATACGAGGATGGTACGAGAATGACGCTGCATCTGGTACGCGGGTGGTGCGCGCCGCGGAAGGGAGGTCAATTGTGCAACGTACTGTACTTGGACGGTGATTGATGACGTCACTGCACAACGCCGCCAATGCTGACAAACGGAAGTGCCTTCACGTTTTATAGTATAGATATGGTTAAACAACAATGTTGGGTCGTTGCTAAAGTCCCTGTCACATATCCACTCCGGGTCCCGTACGGCCCCTGAGCCCCGGCCAATGAAACCGTAGAAATGAACACGAAAATGAAAAGGAAAATCGTAATGGACCCGTACGCGAAATTTTTTTCCTGAACCTTTCAGCAAGTACACTGTGCATTTTGTAGTTACTATTATAGTCACGAGAGGGACACTTCTTTTGGAGTAAAACACTTTTTCAACGCGCGTGGGGGGATAATAGTGTCGTAGGGGTACGGTTTATGGATAGGGAAGGGGTTAGGGTTAGGGCTAGAAAAGAAAAGGTTTATGTAAGCGGCAGCATTATATGTGTACTATTATATTAGATTCGTTGTATAAGCAGATAAGGCCGCCTAGATTCAACCCCGTCGCTGCCAACCTCGTTCCCAGGGGTCGTTCGCTTTCTGACAATATGGCGGTCGCGTCACTAACCCCTTGCTTCAGCTTTGGATTAAACGCACGTGATTGGTTGACGGGAAACCGTCAAATATATCCAAGAATATACCCAAAGAATTTTTCAAAATATTTTGGATCAAACCAGAAGGTTATCTATATCCAGGTTTGATGATTTTTTGTAAAAAGAATTTTAAAAAGCACTGGTTAGTATTTCAAATTGATTATTTTGACTCGTGCTGCCACCTATACTTAGTCCACGATTCCTGGATTAGCAACCGGAGCTGATTCCAGGGGTTAGTGAGCGAGTGGTCCGAGGTTGTCTGAGCGAACTATACCCCTGGGGACGAGGTTGCGTCGCTACCGGCTGCCTCGGTAGCCTAGTCGGTAGAACATTCGTCTATCGTACCGCATGTCCCGAGATCGAGACTGCTCGCATGGCTACGGTGGACTTTTTCCCACTGCTTCTTCTCTCGTGATTTTCTTTTTACTGAAAATACTCGGAACATAATTGCTGAAAGGTGCAGGAAAAATTCGCGACCCGTACTGTCTCTAAAATCCACTGCAAGCCACTGGGTGGAGAAAATCGTACGGGGCCCGGTTGATCTGTACCTAGGCTTAATAACGCAGCAGTGGAGATCGAAGCCGAACGGAGTTTGGATTTGCTCCTGCAGCGATCTCTGGCCACGTGCGTCGCCATTTTGGTCCATTCGGCGACCAAACTGGGCGGGTTTTTCTGAGTGTCTCACCTGATTTTCATGTTGGTAGGCCTATTAACGAATTGAAATACCGCTTCATGATGTTTTTGACGACTCGCATACACTGTACGTAAACGCAAAGCTGCGGAAACCTATGAAAACAGCAAAATTGTGCGATCCACCGGCAGTCCTTCGTTGAAAAAATTAAAAAATTAACTTCCTTGTTGACAAGTCAAACCGGCTACTGCGCACGCGTGTGTTTCCGAAAAATCTCCATGACGATGACCTAGTTGCACCTGATCTTTTGCACTTGAAGATTGTGACCAGTTCGTATTTTGTGTTTGTTTTTGGTGGAAAGGTTTGAATTGGCAAATATCGTCCAATCGTGTGCACTGAGCCTCTCCGTCAATCTCGGCATCACGTGTTCATAGCTCTGACGTCACGTTTGCTTAGCAACGCGGAATTGCCAATGGCGGGCGATCTCGTTTGCGCGATGAGCGCAGTGATCATGCGAGATTTAGATATTTTCAGGAACATGTAAACGTGTGCTATATTATTCTTTTCTCGACATGTTCAAATAATTATTTAGGTTGTTGCTGAGCGTGGTTGATCTGATCACGCATTTGGGATAAGTGAGCAGGGACCTTATTCACAAAGCTGCCGTAACTTTAAAGCTACGCAAATCCTTTGTCAGGCTGACATTGAACAACAGGTTGTCTGCTAAAGGACAATAGTTTGCGCACTCCCGTAAGTTACGGGAGCTTCGCGAATAAGGTCCCAGGAAACTAAATTCTCCCAGATCGCAACATTCCAAGATACAGGCCAGTCACTTAGTCAAATATGCTGACAAAAACTTCTTTTCCCAGTGTAATGTTTTTCAATGTGACCATTTTTCTGTGTGACTGCTATTGTTTGGTGCACACTGGAAAACAGACGCACTGTTTCTCTGAGTGTCGCGCCTTATTCCGTCATGTCACACGCACACGTGCCACACTGAAAAACGTTATACATTTGTATAGTCCTTTACCGGCTATATCCCTCTACGTAAACTAGTTCATATGTCGGGGGAACTGTCAGTGAATACCAATATGTTCGGCACTAGCTGCTCTTTATTTTCCTGATTTTTCGTTTCCGCGAATTTTCTTTGGCATCGCGAAACCGTTCTCCACGAAACCGCGTCGGGGTTATTTTTTCCTGCTGTGTGTAAAGCCGCCCATACACGTTCAATTATTGCACAATATGAGGACCAAAATGGGCGATATTATATTGCCAATCTTTCTTCCACCCATCATGCCAGAAGCACATACCCCTAGGCCTATTTTGGGCCCCATATTGTGCAATAATATTGATCGTGCATGGCCGGCTTAAGTGAAGCCAGAGTCCGTGAGCACTGCAGAAGTCGGACTTGTTAAAAGTATTGAATTGAGAACCGAGCGCCCAATTCGGCATTATTGGTTTTATAGACAATGGCTGATATTCATAAAAGCCAGCAAATGCTTTTACCTCAAGTTTTGCAGTACATTTCCATTAGACCTCGTTGTGTAAATCGTAAGTAAAAGCATTTGCTAACTTTTATGAATACCAGCCAATATTGGGTGACTTTAATGTAATGCAGGAGCAAACCGGAGTGCCCGGAGAAAACCTGCGCTGTCAAAGAGAGTCGTCCTCTCTATCACATGAGACACGGACCCGACCGGGAATCGAACCCGCGACCTCAGCGTGACAGGCGCAGATGTTTCCACTGCGCCACTCTGACAACCCAGCAGTCAGACTTGTTAGACAGTCGGACATGTTAGGGATCTCAAAATTCATTGATGCCCCAAAAGACGAAATTATTTCGTCTCTCCATGGACCCCCCCCCCTCCCAAAGACGAAAAGATGCAGATGTCTGCCATCAAGATTGCGTAACACATTGAACCACTGCCCAGCAACAATCAAACTTGTGGTTGGAAAAATGGCCCACTCAACTTGAGAAGGCGATGTGATTGTTTATAAATCATCTGATATATTGTTTAAAACCCATTAAACATGTTAAAACACTTTCATCTCCCCAGCCAGAGAGTATTTCTGAATATTTTGAAAGTGATGCCAAAGGTGCAGAAAAAGAGATGAAATTGAAGCCAGACCCCCTCCCCCCAGGCGAAATAATTTCGTCTTTTGGGGCATCAATGAATTATGAGATTATCCCTTATCGATGCTATCGTTATTACGGTACTGTGTTTTGATGTGATCTGGACTTGTAGCGAGGAAGACTTTACATGTAGGTAACACTGTTGTCATAACGATGATTTGAGTCATACATGTAGCTGATACATAAAGTGTTAAAAAATTAGATGAGTTTATAGTGCTGTTGGGGTTTTCCATAAGACATCCTTATCAACCTCTGTACAAAATTTCATCAATTTCTAGGGGGGTCAACTCCACACCCATTGCCATTCTCTCAGATTGCGACTCTTAACAACTACAGCACCACTCAATGTCTCCGTCAGCTGCAACTCAAGATCACATCACAATGACCAGAGATCATAGGTCATATGAATAAAGACTAGTAAATGCTTTTACTTGAATTTTGCAATACAAATGCACTGGGAAATGCTGTACAAATCTGAAGTAATAGCATTTGCTAGTCTTTATTCATATGACAAATGACTTACAACATATTCATTTCATAACATCTTTACTTGCGACGTCTCAGCGCCGTCAGTAAAAACTTTTAAGAATAACATGCTTATACGTGTATCATATGATTTGCAGATTCTCTAGTTTATACAGTAGTCCAGTCNATAAAAACGTCACTTAATTAGCATCGATATTAACTATTAATTAGCTAACTACTCAAAATAGTGACCTGATTTCAGTTTTTATGATGTCTAGCAACTCAGCAGATGCATTTGGATTGCATTTCATTGCTTTGTTTTGGCACAAATAAAATATTTCCAGGTGTATCTCTTGTTTCTTTGATGTTCGTACCTAATTAACATAAATTAGCATATTTAGACCCCTTCCACCCCTTCCTTCGTCCTATATTTTTAATATGTTATTCCTGGGGTATACCTGAGGAGATTCCCACAGAGAAACAATTTCTTACAATTAGTGGTGGGTTGGGGTCCTAAATCAAATAATTTGACTGGACTACAGTGCAATGCAGTATTTTCTCCAACGGTGGGTGCATTCGTGGTCAGTTGGCCCCATTGTATATTGGCAAGAATGTAGCATAAAGCTATTTCTTCCATTGATTACTCTCCCACTGCTTCGTCATCTCTCCAGAAGCCTTTTTGGTGAGCTCTTTTGGCGCATTTTACACGGTATTCAGCGTTTCAAAGCCCCCCCCCCCATCTTGGATTCTACGAAGATTGTGCGCGCGTGCATATACTTTATCCTCGCCTCTAAGAGAGTACTCATAACTAGGCCTTTGTTCCATTCCACAATTGGCGCTGGTGCTTCGTTCTTTGTTTCACCAATCAGAACGAAGATGTTTGTTGGAATATTATACACACAATGACCTGGCAATGCTTAGACTTTGCCTAGAAGGTGTCACTTTCTGGACATTAATGACTGACCCCTTAGAGGCGAGGATAAAGTATATGGTGGGCAAACC
This sequence comes from Notospermus geniculatus, assembly GCA_002633025.1. NCBI lineage: Eukaryota > Metazoa > Nemertea > Pilidiophora > Heteronemertea > Lineidae > Notospermus > Notospermus geniculatus. Next base: position 150,890 of record NMRB01001191.1, read on the forward strand.
AACGCACACACTGTTCGCCAAGGAACAGACAATGCTGAAATAATTCACTCATTAACTCCGTTCTACTACCGGTATATTTTTGGGGATTATTCTGTATTTGCTTGATGATTATGCAAGTGATTGTAATATTGGTATGCAAAGAGAATGATGTATTAAATATATTCCCATGTAATTGTTTATTAGTTACTAGCCGTTTTAGACCCGCTTGGTGGTAGGCCAAAACGGCTTATGCTTTCCTTGGTGATCTCTTATGGATTCGAAAAAATATCGAATTTGTGGACGTGGTCTGGCATGTGTGGGCCAAAACCAAAATCGTAAAAATTTCCTTGTCAGATGTACAAAGCAGGTTCAGTTTTTTGACGGAGCATTTTGATATTGCTTTTATATGCGTTTGTGTGAATGATGCTATGACTGTCCTCACGTTTGCGAAGTTCAAGCAGAAAAACTTCTATAAACACCCAAATCATCAATGCCCACTACTTTATTAATTAAGAGCAGATAACGTATTACAGTTCAAAGTTGTGTTCGTGGAAGCGGTTGATATAGGCCTACGTATCTTATGCACATTTTGTGCAACTCTTCCTACAGTTGGGCAGCATGTAACCTGGGTTACTCTGGCAATGCCCACTCTTGGCCCACCAAGGGCAATTAGCATTTTTGTCTATGCATGGAGGCGGTAGCCCTGAAAAATACGAAAACGGGAAAATACAATAATCATATTTTCATCTCCCCTTGTTTTTTCCCCCGGTGCGGTGCATCCTCTACCTGTGGCAACCAAGGACGAGGTGAGGGTGATGCCATGTGGGCGCTGGACAGCAATTGTGGAATCTTCTCCGCCAGCGATGATCTCTCAATATCAAACAATTCCAAAGTCGATATCGCCTTGTCACTGGCGAGAACAACATTGGCCATCGGATCGCGTACATCTGCATGATATGCTGCAAGCTGTAGAAAAATTGACTTGCCTAGATACGCCCTGCAGTTGACACACGTATCACGACACACTTTGGAGAAGATGCCCGGAGCCTCGGTACATGATTCTTCTTTGCAGTCGGATGCGATGTCTGAACACGTTGTGAGGGGAGTGAAGCGGGACTGCACCCCAGAATTCGCTGAAATACAGAATGGCCAGATTGCATTCTGATATACAAGTACATGTACATGTACTATGTTTTAGAAGTTAGGAGGTTGTGAAAGAGAAAGAGTAGCCTGAATGGTTGACATTAAGTTTGTTTATTTCCGTCATTACTTGTTCAGCTGCAGTAGCTTCTGCTTCAAACGAAATCGCCGCTTAGATTTCCAGTAGTAGGCCTACAAGTCGCTTTTAATATGCGATAGGAAAGGCGGTCACTCCACGACATCGTACGTTTTCTGCGGGGGTCTGGTTTTCTCTTACATTTCGTAATACATAGTATATGCATTGTTTGAACGGAGGCATGCGAGGTTTGTCGTCCAGTGCTAAGCCTACCTGCGACAAGGATCATATGCAGCCTCTAAACTGCGAATGAATAAATTACCTTTTCCCATTCTGTAGCTAGTTGTGCAAATCCTGCAGCTGCTCAGGCATTGGTTCTTCATGTAACCGGGATTTTTGTCGCACTCTCCGGAAGAGGCCCAGTAGCGGCAGCTGAGCTGTTTATCTTCGCATCCTAAAGAACCAAATATTCAGTATAAGTAATTAGATTTAAAAAAACTGCAAAAATGAAAACAAGCCTAATGGCAATAACGGTTCGCTGGTGTCATGGGTGTAGGCCTGGGGGCAACATTGACTGATTCTGAATATCAGTCATAGGGGAACAATTAGTCTTGCATAAAGTGGCACGCTCCGTTGATCACCTACATATGTAGTTCATACATACATGTACACACACTCATGTACACGATCGATGTATACTGTATACCCTAGTCTCTCGCGGGAGTGTGCACACCGATCGACAAGATTGTTCGAATCGATCAATGATCTTAGTTGTCCATGATAGGCAAAAAAAACTCTGCTCGCAAAATCGGCTGTTGATCGACGCCAGGTGTGCGCTGGACAGCAATGGTGGAATATTATCGCCAGCGATGATCGCCAAATATCAAAACAATGCCAAAACCGATATCGCCTAGTCTACGGTGGCTAATAAGAAGATGGGTGGCGATCAGATCGCTTGCGATATCGTCCACACCTCGCCTGGGTGTGTTGCTGGCTGTGTGGGACATTACCTTTGTCATAGCTAAAGTAATTATTTTGAACGCCACCACAGTTCATCTTCAATGTCTGCTGCTGTTCCAGCTCTGCAAGTGAAGATAAAAGGAGCACTGATTAACTGAGGACTGTCCACACTGTTAGAAATTTTGGTAATATTTTTACAGAAATTGCCTCCAGCAGAGTTTCAGAAACTTCTGTAAATTTACATAAAATGGTGTGATTTACGTGTTCCTGTGTTAGTTGGACTCAATTGGACTGTCCAGAATGATGCTTTCTGAGAACGTATTAAAATATAATTTGATCAGCCCCCAGTCAAGTCTCTGTCAACATTTCTTTGAGTCTGTAATTTTACAGATCACGTCCTGAAACTCTGCTGCAGGAATTTTCTGTAAAATCCTCTGTTTTTTCTAACAGTGCATCCCTTTCACATTCCGGCGTGTACATTTACCAGAAAACGGTACGTCGTCGTGGGTAGTTAAAGTATACCCAGCATAAATGTTTTGTTTCAGAAATATACCCTGGAAACCTCTGGCAATGACAATTGGTAACCTGCATAATGCATACCCCTAGAGCTTAGGCATCGTGTATAGAACTGGTTCTTGCAGGGCCAGAGTTCCTCCAACAACGAATATACCTCTGGGTCATAATCCTTCAACAAACTCCGGTTGTAGATTTCGTCATGAACTCCGTTTGCAGGAATAGCCATGTCGTTGTCACTGAAGTATCTCTGTGTAGATTCGGCCTGAAATGAAAAGAGCTACAACCCTAGGGGCTATTAGTCTTAAGCGAGCAGCACACCAGGCGATATTATCTCAAGCAATCTGCACAACACCGACAGCTGTTGACGCCAGGCTGGACAGCGATGCGTCCTGTGTCGTTATGCGGTGTCCGTCGTCCGTCGTAGTCTGTTAGCAGGGCACGTTTCGTAACCGCTTTGGCTATTGATCTGAAGTTTGATACATACATGTATATACCCCTAGGTCAGATGACCGATGACACCAAGGTCGGTTCAATTCGATTCTTGGCTTGGCTACCATGCTGGCAAAAACCAAAAACACAAAAAGTGCGATAACTCCTGAACTAATGACTGGATCATCTCCAAATTTTTATCATAGGTGTATCTAATTACGGTATATAACGGGTTTTTGATTTTACCTACTTTTCAAGGTCATAGAGGTGTAAGTTTTATAACAATAATGAACCTGTCACAGTTCGCCATTATTTCACTGAGCAACTTCGTACCGGCATCTTGCACAAACGTAGAGGGTACCTTAAAAAATACCGTGGTTTGGCGCGATCGACCATCCAATATGGCCGCCAGGTGGCATAACCTGAAAATCATCTGAGTGTTATATCTCAGGGACGGCTTGACCCGGAGTGCTTAAACTTGATTTAGATGACCTTTAGGTGCACGTCAAATTTCTGCGTGATTTGACTTCCAATACGGCCACCAGGTAGAATAAGCCGAAAATCATCAAAGCGCTATAACTGAGGAATAACTTGACCCAGAGTGCTCAAATTTGGATGTCTCCCTCTATATAATCTATGTGCACATCAAGTTTCGGCCCGATTGGACATCCAATATGGCAACCTGGTGACATAACCCGAAAATCATCAAAGTCCTGTAACTCGGGAATGACTTGACCAAGGTCACTCACAACTGCCGTGTACCTCCCTCTGTAGGCCTAATTACACTTTTATGTCCAACAGGTGAGCACATGGTCTATGGACCATTTCATTATGCACTGTGAATAACTATGGTGACAGTGGGTCATCCTATCTTCCTCGTGTTGCTTTGAGTTAATCTTTGCACTTCTTGAAGTGCATCGTTCTGCTTCGGAGATTCACACAATGAAATGGTCCATGGACCATGTGCTCACTGGGTTGGACATAATAGTCTAATGACAGAGGGAGGTAAGTTTACATATCAGTTATGAGCAATCTGGGTCAAGTCATTCCCAGAAAAGACTTCGACGATTTTTGGGTTATGCCTCCTGGCGGCCATATTAGATGTCCGATCGGGCCGAAACTTCACATGCACATAAAGGTCATCTGCAGGGGACCACATAGCACATTGGAGCGCTTTGGGTCAAGTCGTTCGTGAGTTACAGCACTTTGATGATTTTTGGGTCAAGTCGTTCGTGAGTTACAGCACTTTGATGATTTTTGGGTTACGCCACCTGGTGGCCATGTTTGAAGTCAAATCAGGCCGAAATTTGACATGCATGTAAAGGTCATCCAGATGGAGGTAAATATCAAATTTGAGCACTCTGCGTCAAGCAGTTCATGATTTTCAGGTTACGCCACCTGGCGGCCATATTGAATGTCCAATCGGGCCGAAACTTGGTATTTTTTAAGGTACCCCTCCAATGCATGTTTATGCAAGATATGAAGTTGCTCGGTGAAATAATGACAAACTGTGGCAGGTTCGTCACTTTTGTCGAACTTTGACCTCTGTGACCTTGAAAAGTAAGTCAGATCAAAAACCCGTTACATATGTTATGTATCCTTATTAGCTACACCTATGATAAAAATTTGGAGATGATCCAGAGTGATAGGAACGTGGGAAGGATGGTTTTTGGTTGGTTCCTGTGGGTGAAAAGTGGCAGAAGTACCACTGCCCACACCCGTCAGCTGATGACAGCTGTCGGGTGTGGGCAGTGGTATAAGTATTTAGGGATTTAAAATGGCCGTTTTGCCACGCCGCAGTGCAGTGTGCCACTTCACTGTGGTGACTGCTAACAGCTCCCTGTCAACTGCACATTACAACAGGCCGAGGACCTATAATATCAATGCGTTGCCCTAATAATATGATCCATTGTCGTTGCCTTGCCATGTCGAATAAAAGGACACATGTGTAGTACGAAGCTTACGAAGCGTAA
>NMRB01001191.1:156186-171975 GCA_002633025.1 Notospermus geniculatus
AATTAATATTCGAACAGAGGGAATTCAGCTTTTCATTAAAGGCAAACTGTATCCAATATCAATATCAAAAGCATTTGAAGTCAGTCCTAGAATGCACTCCTCTAGTCTGATATGTTTTCGCTGAATTCAGATACTGCATATCACGAGAATGGCGAAAATATCGAAATTTGACATTTCTTGAGATTTGCTGTTATCACCATTTTGTCTGGATATTTTGTGGAATTTTTTTCCCTTGCAACAACATGTTGAATGGGGTATCACCTGACAGCGTTTGGAAACAGAAGTTGATATTCATACACCTGTGATTCAAGTTTGATGTCTTTGATATTTTCCAATACGTCAAATTTCGATATTTTCAGCATTTTCGTGATATCCAGCATCTGAATTCAGCGAAAACATATCAGACTAGAGGAGTGCATATCTAGGACTGAATTCAAATACTTTTGATATAGATATTGGAATACCGAAGTGACAAATTTTGCTGAATTCCCTCTGTTCGAATATTAATTCACACCACTGTATATTACCGGTCCTTCTTTAGGCAGAGGGCATTTTCCTCTCCTCCTGTCGATGGTGAACCTCTACCACCTCCCAGACCTCGGGCTCTCCCATTCCAGTATGTCGCGTTCAGATGAGAATGTTCGGGGATGTCCGTCGTCATTTCATCGTGGGCCATTAAGGCTACCCTGCCGAACATCTTATAGAAACTTTCCCTGACATCTGGTCGGTCCGCAAGAAAAAACCTCACCAGATAACAGGCTCTTTTCAGGGCTGAGTCAGAGACGTTCTTTGAACCTGAAATAGGCCCATTTTGAAATGCCATTCATGGACGTTCTTTCTGCCGGTGGAACGTTTTTCAGTGTTGCCATTTTCTGTGACTCCTATAATTGTTAGGAACACACTGGGAAACAGACTCACTGTTTCTCCGTGTGTCGCACATTGCCAATCCCCCCTGAATCGGCCCATGCGCGATCAATATTATTGCACATATAGGGTAGTCTCGCTCAGCCAGACCGTCGGTTAATAGTCTCGCACAGCCAGACAACCGAGGGACTGGCCCCAGACGAAGTATTTTCGTAATGACATCCGGGTACCCGCGCCCTGATCCTGGACATGCATAACCCGGATATAATTCATACATAGAGCTAACAAATACTTATGGCGCGTTTGAATCAACGTCTGTGTGTGAGCGCCACCTGTGGTGACATGGTGGAACCGTTAGCATAACCAGAATGAATACGTCTGGGGCCAGACTCTGATCCAAGCGTAGGTAGCGGAGCGAGATCAGAGGCTGGCGGTGCGAGACTAAATGTAGGGTGAATGTGCTTCTGGCATGTCTGGCATGGTGGGTAGAAAAACGATTGGCAATAATATTGCCTATTTTGATCCTCATACATGTATTGTGCAGTAATATTGCATGTGCATTGCATGGGTCGAGAACGTCACAGGCATCCGGAATTTTCTGTGTTGATTTCGTTTCCCCTTCGCACCGACGCATGACGTAGTAAGGCTGAATGGGTCAATGTCATCCTGGGTATACCCAAAAATAGATAAGAGAGGACATTCATGACATTTGTCGCGACGGAGCCTGCGATTTAGAATGTTTTGGCTGTTGGTTTGTACTTAACCAGCTGAACGCCAGGTATTGTTTTTGAAAAAAGTTCCTGCAGTGTCGGTCGACCACGGGCGGCCTGTCCACATTTTGGTCATCCGCCCCGTCTTCATCGGAAGAAGCATACTTATACTCGGCCTGTTTGAAGCTCAGTATACAAGTAAAGCCTAGTTTATACTTCGACGCACGACCATCGCCGGCGACCGACGCGCGTTCTTGCGTTCGACGCCGACCCCGTCGTACGATTTGGTCGGCGTCCGATCGCGAGGCTGTTATTACTTGAGTCGTTTCATAACGGATCGCCGTCGCTAAAGTACGCTGGACTATAAATCAAGGCCGGGTTTATTTGGCAAGCATGCTTGCGAAGCAGTTCCCTTTTTCGTCCTTATTTAGCAAGCATGCTTGCCATCTAATGCTGAAAAATGTCCCTATTTGGCAAGCATGTCACGCCCCCTAATGAATATTAATCAGGATATGTGCTTGCCATATTATTCAGCACGTTCGGCTATTGGGCAAGCAAATATGCCAGTTGTTTGTTATAACCTTGGAGGCAGTTACATGTATAACCTATCCAGGTGCAAGCAAGGGCCAAGGGAGATCGGGGGGGGGGGGCACAGTTACACAGAGTAAAAAACCTCATGTCCATGTTGTACTTTTTGGACGGAAAATTTGAGAGGCACGGCGCTGATGTTAGGCACGGGCGGGAGCGATAGTATTTTTTTATCTTGAACTTACTTAAAGGAAACCCAAACAACAATATTCATGTCAATGGCACCCTCACCTATGATAGGTGAGGGTGCCATTCACATGAATATGGCGTATTGACTACTGTGGCCAATAAGCCACCATTCGGCAGTCGTTTGTTGGCACCTTCCACCATGTCCACTGTTCGGATCTATTTTTGGACGAAAACACAAAACGTTTCTTCTCGATATGCCTTTTCGGAAAAAAACAAGAAAAACGAAAAAAAAAGGAAAAAATCACGAGTGTGATCACACAAGTTTCGAACCTGCGACATTGGGTTGCTGGCCCATCACTCTATGCACTGCGCTAATCAACTGGCAGCGGATATACGGTGGGAATTTATTAACTGGTTCAGGACAATGCAGGTAACTCGTCGTTTTCAGCCAAACTTGGCGTACTGTTTGACAAATCAGGGTCGATAAATAACCACTTTCTTCTGAAAATCGCTTGTAGGTGGCTCCTTTCCGCAAGGCCCCCTCCACTAAACGATATTTTTTGCCCTGCCAGCTGCTCTGGGAGCGCTGCATAATTAATGAGCTAGACGTGCATCCAAGACTATACGCTTACTGCATACACAGCAGGTAAGTGTGCAAATAAACAGTTCCATGCCTTTAACGCCGTCTTAAAATCTTCGTTGGAGGCATAGCCTACTCCCAATCGCAACTTTTCGATGCCTTTTGGCGAGGGCTGCGACGGCGAGTCGGAGGACGCCATCTTCATCGTCTGTTTGCATAACTAATGGGGTCTAATTAATATTCACTATTGTCTGCTTGCCATCTAAGACCAAATTTCTGTGATTCGGCAAGCATTTGCTTGCCAAATAACCACTTCCTATTCAATTCCGCGAAGTCGGCGTCCAGATTTGATCGGGCGTTGTCAGACGCCGATGGTCTTGCGTCGAAGTATAATAATAATACTTTATTCGTACTAAATTTGTACAATGAAGTGCGGTAGGTGCAGCGGTGCAGCGAAGTGCAGTAAATGGCTTTACATCATACGACAGGCATAAGAAGTGGCAACGAAAGTCAGCTGCCTCTTGATCACTCAGACGGTTAGACCTATGCTACACACAAGTGGCCAATTGTTTCTATAAGTTCGAGCCTATCAAAAAAAGAGTAGTCGCTGTCATCTCTCAGATTAACAAGGTCTTTAATCACACTGGCCGTGTCTTTAATTTCCTGATCATGGCCGTTGAGAAATGCAAGTTTATCACTTTTAAATGTAGTGATGTCATGTCTATTTATATTGGCTTTTTCACACACCAGACTTATATTTCTTGACACCTTTGAAAAACTACCTGCGTAAGCTAGACGTCCGCAGGTTACAACAAGTGGATTAGTACTATTAAGGACTGTCCTAAAAAATTTACTGAATCGATCATGCAATTGCAGTTCAGGTGGGAGGTCATCACAAATAAGGGGGAGCAAATTTCTGTGAGTCATGTATGGTAGATTGAAGATTTTCCTGACACATTTGCGCCATGCTATACAAAATTTTTCAATTTTTCTTGGTGAAAAGTTCCATAACACACATCCATAGAGAGACATTGCAAAAGTTTTGAAGAGCTTATATTTTATGAAAGAGTGGCAGTGACCAAAAACTGATACCACATTGTTTACTCTCGTATATAAGGTATAAATGACCTTTTCTAAATTGACATCATCATCATTTTCACCTATAATATAGCCTAGGTGAGAGGCACGCTGGACGACGGTAATTCTCTGTCCTGACCATTCTAAGGGAAGATGCACAAAATGTTCGACTTCATCACTGAAAAACAAGAGTTGACTCTTAGTCGGATTAAATGTAACTTGGTACTCGCGCGAGAAGTCACTACATATATTCAGCAGCATTCGTAATCCGTGCCTAGTTGGCGACAAAATAGCAATGTCATCTGCGTAAGAAAGCACTCCTACAAACAGTGTACCGATATAACATCCAAATCCTGAGTCTTTCAGCCGTAATAATAGTTCATCAATATATATACAGAAAAGTATAGGAGACAAAACACCCCCTTGTTTCACACCATTTCTTATTCCGAAGTGCTTACTCCTGTGACCCTTCCATGATACAGTGACATCTTGATCAGTATAGAGTACCGCAAGAAACCTAGCAATAACAGGGCAGCAACCCTTTTTTTGTAGGAGACGAAACAATTTTATGTAATTCACTCTATCGAACGCCTTTGATGCATCTAACAATAGGGTATAAACACCAGTACCTCGTTTTCGATAGTATTCAATAGTTTCATTTAACACAAAAGTACATTGAGTCGTAGACATATTTCTTTTGAAACCAAACTGTAAGTGACTAGATGAAAACACACTCTGACATTTCGACATGATAATATGGTCAAGAACTTTACCAAAAATGCTACTCAATGTAATACTTCTGTAATTGTCTGAATTATTCAATGATTTCCTCTTATCTTTAGGGATGGGGAATATTGTCGACTGTTTGAAGCCAGTGGGTACATAGGCATGGATTAGCATGGCTGTAAATAACTTGGCAAGCTTATCTTTAAACATGACACTAGCATGAATCAAATGATCCGAGTAGACCTCATAATTACCACCGTGTTTTCCTTTGTTCAACAGTTTGATGGCACTTTCAACTTCATCAGGTGTTACAACATGGTCATGATCCTCGCATAACGCATGGTGTACTCGGTTGGCGATATCTGCGTTGATATCAGCCATTAAGGCATTCATTTCATTTTCATCATAAGAGACTGACGAATACAGTGTTTCATACTTTTCAGCAAATACGTTTGCAATATCAGCCATGTCAACCTTATCGTCTACCATACTGGCATGTTTCGAGACTTTTCCATTTAACTTCTTAACCTTGGACCAAAACGATCTACTGTCGGAATTCACAAGAGATTCAGCTAAGTAGTTGCGATCACTACTTTTATTAGCTTTTTGTAACTGCCGTATTTCGTAATGATATTTAGCCCGAGTCATTCTTCTAACATCAGCTACAACACCCTGTCGTGGAGAGCCGCTCTCTTTCCACAGCTTGTGCCAGAAGAGAGCTACATCTCTGGCAGGCTTAACTGTTTCATTCCAACCCTTAATCCCACCATTACAACTCTTAGATCCAGTACCATATTCACCTATTGATGATCTTCCAGCTTTAACACAGGCTTCACTTAATTGTTCATACAGACGTTCTATGTCATTACCATGCCTGGAACAATGGAAATTACGACAAGAGACAAGTGCATTTGGAATTTCAATTTCTTCAAGATAGCCATCAAGGATAGCTTTATAATTGTCGATATCCTCCTGAGATGCCCTATTCCACATAGGACGTCTTGTGTCATCATCACTATTGTCGACTTTAACGTAATGAATTGGCAGTTCACAGATCAATGACAAACTAGAATGATCAGATGTATTGTCTACATCATGGTGTACCGTATGGTCATTCAGACAGCTGAAAATGTCGTCAGATATTAAAAAATAATCCAGTTTAGATCGTGACCCATTTATCTTACTTTCAAACGTGAAGTTGACATCTTTAAATTCAGTTCCCAGTTTCAATGATTCTCTTTCTAAAAACCTTCTTAATAAACCAAGATTTCTGTCATTTGTTCTGGACGTATCGACGTTGAAGTCACCTCCAATGATTATGCTACTTGGCTCATGTACCGTGAGTAGTTCTGATAAGTAATTCAAAACCTCTTCAAATTCTGCATGGTTCTGTTCTGAAGGCATATAAACACAGCCAAGAAATAGCTTACGGTCGTTTATGTCCATCGTAACGGCACAAACCCGCTTTGATCTGTGAACAATGCGACTGATTTTGTGGTTTAAATCATTTTTCCATACGATTGCGACCCCGCCGTACGGTCTACCCCGTAAAAATTCAGATTCATTCATACCTGAGGTACCATACACTGTAGCATTACTTACCAGGCTGGATATCTCGCTATCGAACAACCAGTGTTCTTGAACAAGCACGAAGTCAAATTCATTCACGAGACCAGTTATATATTCTCGCCTCCCAGGACCATGACCTTGAGAATTATATGAGACAACAGATAACCTTTCATGTGTTACCATAAAAACGTTGAGTATGAAAAGCAATAGTGACACATATACACGTACATTTGACAGAACACGCATGATTTACTGTCCCTGAAAGCCCTCTTGACGTCTTGGGTGGACATATTTACGGACCCCAACACCACTGGGCCAAATGGACGGCTCGAACAAACCAGCAAATTCCGATTTGGACACTGTCAACTTAAAAGACTTATAAGTAGCCTCTGGATGCGATACACATTCTACACCACGCACAGTAAACCCTTTACCTGCGACATAATGTTCAAATTTCTTCACAGTCGTCTCCGAGTCAAGACGAAACACAAACAGGTCTCTTACAGGCTCAGGAGCCCCTTTGATCACACAGTTCTCGATATTCGATTGTCCCATGATAACTCGTTTCCTCCTCATCTCCTTCTTTCGCATACTCTTGACCTCATGTGCAGGAGGCCGAAAACCTTCCTCGTCGACACTTGTATAGGTATCAAGGGATCTGTTACTGCCCCTTAGCCGTAACACCTGCGGTGGCACTAGAAGGTTAGTCTTAGCGGCAGCGATGTTCGCCGCACCACCTCTACCACGCCCTCTACCAATTCTTCCACCTCTACCACGTGTTGCAGTCGTAGGGTTCCTCTTTACTGGAATCTACCCCAATCAGGATACACACTATCCTCCTGGAGTACCAATTACCATATCGCCCGCGGGAAATTACGCGCCTGAGCTAATATTTCCGTTCGTTTGATACATCGTGCGCGCAACTTTGAACATCATGTCGTCTGCGCAGTGTTTCAACATTCAGCAATTATTACAACTGTTAACAAAGGTCAGGTACAATATTAANGCGCTGCATAATTAATGAGCTAGACGTGCATCCAAGACTATACGCTTACTGCATACACAGCAGGTAAGTGTGCAAATAAACAGTTCCATGCCTTTAACGCCGTCTTAAAATCTTCGTTGGAGGCATAGCCTACTCCCAATCGCAACTTTTCGATGCCTTTTGGCGAGGGCTGCGACGGCGAGTCGGAGGACGCCATCTTCATCGTCTGTTTGCATAACTAATGGGGTCTAATTAATATTCACTATTGTCTGCTTGCCATCTAAGACCAAATTTCTGTGATTCGGCAAGCATTTGCTTGCCAAATAACCACTTCCTATTCAATTCCGCGAAGTCGGCGTCCAGATTTGATCGGGCGTTGTCAGACGCCGATGGTCTTGCGTCGAAGTATAAACTAGGCTTATAAAGAAAATATACGTGAAGGCTGGCTTAACTTGAATTTCGACCATTTCGGCCACTGCATTTCGGCCGTTTCGATCATTCCGGACACTTCATTTCGGCCGTTTGGATCATTTCGGCCATTTCATTCCGGGTTTTATTATTACATGTAAGTGTAAAATATGAAAATAAGTGAAGTTTTTATAGTATTAATTCTTCCATCCTATTTCGACCATTTCGAATTTTCGACCGTTTCGATCATTTCGGCCATTTCGTTCCGTTACCAAATTCCATCCTCGAACGCAGGAGAACGATCAGCGTGATTCGGCGGGAACTCCCAAGCTGGGTAAAGTTAAGGATCCTTATGTTTACCCAGGATGATCCTGGGTAAAGAAAAGGATTACCCAGGATGATCCTGGGTAAAGAAAAGGATTACCCAGGATGATCCTGGGTAAACACAAGGTATACCCAGGACGGCATTGACCCATTCGGCCGTAGTAAGTGTAAACTTACCCAAAATAGGAATCCCATATGCTTGAGTATACTTTTGATAGAAGTTGTCAAGGCCATTCGGAGTGAAGTGACTAGGGCTGCGTAATATTTCGGGAACTGGGGAGATTCTACCGCAATCATGATTCTCATTGGATGAGCCGGGGCGCTCAATGACAGCATCCGATCGCTTCAGGCGGTAAGACCGAGAGTAAGGGATAGCGGAAAGATTGACATCCACAGTGCGTCCCAGAAATGAACTCAAGATTCAAGTGGAATAAAAAGGTCTGTAGGTGGCTGGTCGATGGTTAAGGGCAAGCCATCGTTTGATCTCACCGGCGTTGTCACTCCCTGGTTCCCAATCCCGAGGGAGAGAGCAGACGCGCTCACTGCTACCCTCCGCCGGGTAGCCCACCCTGCACAGCTTTGCGACCGATGTCACCCGCTGGTCACATCTACAAACTCCATTCCTGCAACGGTTCCTCTGAACAGCGCAGCCCGGCCGCACAGGGGCCCTCTGGTCCCTTTTAAGAAGCCGACCTCTGTCAGCGTGGCCTCTGCCACCCAGTTTTTGCCAATCACCTAGATAGGCCGAAAGGAATCCTCTGATTCCTAGGGAGTTTTTGGTTCCTCTGAACCCGCCTCTGAACCACATTAGAACCCGCAATGCGACAAACATAAAGGTAGCCTTTATGTTCGGCAACCGGAGCTCGAGCGAGGCACGTCCAACCGATATGCCATCACGCGAGCAACTGACTTTCCCGCGCACATTCTAATTGGATGCTTAGGATAATGTCATTATGTCATATGATCTGATGGCATATGCCATTATGCCATCAGACGAATTTCCGCTCAACTTCCTTATGTGACAACAAAGTAGACAAAAAATCGTACATGTATATAGGTGTATGTCAAATTCACGCATTGGTACGTCAATTTCACGCATTAGTAAGTGATTAGGGATGTTGACTTACCCCCTCCTCCCAGAAAAATTGCTGCTAAAAAGATACTAAAACCGTACGTGAAAAACTTGTCACCTATCATTGTACCTGCTTCTGCAGAATGTGGTTGACTAAAGTTTCCCTTTACTATCATATTATCTCTATTCTCCGCTTATCTTGATTTGCTTCAGGTTCATTTGTTCAGGTGTCACTGGACGATGGGCAAATTTGCTATTCAGCTACGTGTATCTCATTTAGTTTCAAGTAGGCCGTGAATTATAATGCCAGCTAATTACATCCCCACGAAAACTTGAATGGGAACCCTGTAATAGGCTTATGGCTGACTAAATAGACACTCTGGGCAACTGCTTAGTAAACAAACAAAGTACGGAAATTAAATTTAGACAATACCAACTAACAGATCTCGATCGATCATCATTGGAATGTCTGATCAAAGAGATAATTCTCTATCATCAATGCCATGACAAAAGGGTACATACAGCCATTGACATAAGTTTATCTACACCTGATGCCTTGAATATTTCATATACTACTGGACCATTAACACGATTTGTTCTACATGAACGTATATCTTTTTGGAAATATCATAATTATGTAATAGCTCGTAAGACAAACCCCTAAAAATCAACATTTTTATTACGTAATGTTTTTGTGACTTTTGTTACAGTTTTGGTAGAGTGGATCTATCTAAGGATTTTGGGCTTTGTTTCATCAAAATCTGTTGAGTGGTTGCTGAGATATTTGAGATTATCAAAAATTTCGATAATTTGAGAATTTCCAATTTTTCACAAAATGTTGATATTAGTAGACAGTCACCGAAAAACGTAGGAGTGAAGTTTTGGAACTTTTAGCATAAACTGGTTAGAAGTTCAGCATGTTTTTCAAAATATCAACATTTCGATATTCTGAAAATTATGAATATCTCTGCCTAGTTAACGCAAAAAGTCCCAAAATTCTGACGTTAGCTTTATCTATTGTCATCTAAATTTTCTGAAAAGCAGGAAAATCTCAAATTATCAAAATTTCGATAATCTCAAATATCTCAGCAACCACTCGAGATATTTTGATGAAACAAAGCCCAAACTCCTTGGAACGTTCCACTCCATCAAAACTGCAACAAAAGTTTACAAAAATTACATAATAAACATGTTTATTTTTAGGGAAATTTCCAAAGGTCATGGGGGTTTAAGATCAAATTCTCCATTTGGGATCCCTGTCAAGTTATGTTTCTGAAACTTGGAGGGATGAATAAAGGGCAATAGACATTATTTTTTATAACATAAATGACTAATTAGCTCTTTTGTTTTATCTTTCAGGCCAAATTACTCCTAGAATCTGGCCATTTCGTGTAGGATTTTTTTGTACTAAAAATTATAAATGAGGCTCATGAAGGGTGATTTCGGTCATAGGCTACCGATTGCCTTGCTGAAAAGCATTGACCACCCATTTAAGCCCCATTTATAATTTTTAGTACAAGAAAATCCTACCGTGTACAACGGGCATAAGTTGTGTTTTGCTTAAAGCGATGTACGCGGGCTCTGCAGTAACTGCACATCGATAGTTCTTCTATTTCCCGCACGGTGGCAGCACTATATTTTATGAATGAAATTCCAAGCGAGCCATCTCATTATAATACTACGGAATTTACTATGACCAATCAGTAGCGAGGAGGGTGACCATGGTGACATGATTGACAGTGTCACTCAGTGAGTGATGCCGACGGAGACGACTCGGAGTCATCCGCAAANTTTATACTCAACTTCGACAATGTCATAAACGTGGCCTCCCTAAATGGAACATAACCCGCACTGGCATGAGAAAAGCACCAAAATAATGGGGTAGGGGAAATATAGTCTGGCGCAATTTAAAAACTATTTGACCCAGCTATATAAATGACCACGCATTTTGTTCGTAATGGTGTTTACGTTATGATGATATGTGTTAGATTCTGATTGGATGAATACATAGGTAACAAGAGGTCAAAAGGTCACAAAAATTCGACGATGCCGTAAATTAAGCATTTTTCATATAAAAGTGGCAATTTCTCAGCTTTTTCACAAAAATATTTGTCTTATCATGGTTTTGATCTATTGTTCATATACCTGGGATAATTTTGAAGAAGAAGTGTCAAATTTGGATTGATAAAACTTGGACTATTTTGATTTATTCCATGTCGTAATCCTCAGATTTTACGAAAAATATGAAAAAGGGCCCACCCAACACTATCATGTTAATTGTAATAGAAACAAATTTCAATGTTTCTGAATGCCTGAATCCTACTGAACAACATATTTAAAATATAGTAAGAGCAAATGAGTGGAACATGGTGTATTTTCATCTTGATCATTTTCAGCATTTCGGTTCCAGGACGATCTTGAAAATTTGCCGACCTTTGTGAATCACCTCCTAATTCACCCAATTTATACATGTATCTTGTTCTGTGTTTTAGGGGTCAACCTTTCAGTTTAAGCATGTTTCGGACACTTTGGATGACTCCCTATATGGTAGTGTGGGGTGCCCCTAGGGGCCTACCCCTTTTCGGCGCCGCGGCACAATGAAGTCAGAATTATGGCTGAATATGTAGGTCATTTCCAAATATCAATTTGGAGACTGACTGAAGCAAAACCTTCCACACATTCCATTTCCTTCCAGTCTTTTCCATTGAGAACCTGGGTCAAGTCATTCCCGAGTTACTGGACTGATGATTTGTGGGCAATGCCATCTGGCGGCCATACTGGATGTCTAATTGGGCCGAAACTTCACATGCACATAAAGGTCATCTAGCGGGAGATGAGCGCTCGGGGTCAAGTCGTTCCTGAGTTATAGCGCTTTGGTGATTTTAGGGTTACCCGACCTGGCGGCCATATTGGAAGTCAAATCAGGCCGAAATTTGACGTGTGCGTTAAGGTCATCTACAGGGTGTTTCAAAAAAAAGTTGTCATCTCTAAAATATCTCCTAGAACCCAAACCCATGAATATTTTTGGCTCAGATTTTGTAAGCTGCTAGGTGTAGACATACTCATAATGTTTATGTAATGGGGATGATCTGAATCAAACTATGGTAAAGAAAATCAAATCTGTTCGAAAACAACGACCAGCTGTTTCCTACAGAAAGTTGCNATACTCATAATGTTTATGTAATGTTTGTATGGTGGTGTCTTGCTATGACGGAACAGTGACCCCAAAAGTAAAAGGGTCCGAAATGCATGTGTCCTCCAAACAATAAAAGAACCATGATGATGTAAGTGCACTGAGGATATTTCAATGATTGGGCTGAAGGGAACTCTGCAAACCCTTCTGAATGGTCATGTGGAAGGTAGATACCAGTAATCCTGGCACATTCTGTAGCCTACGCAACAAATGAAATAAATGTTTCATTGCTTTCTGATAAATCTTTCCTTTTTAGCTCACTGGGGTGAGCTATTACGATGGTGCAGCGTCCGTCGTTGTCCGTTAGCAGGGCACATTTCGTAACCGCTGGAGCTATTGATCTGAAACTTGGTACAGATATACCCCTAGGTCAGATGACCCACTACACCAAGTTTCGGTCCCATTCGACTCTCAGTTTGGCCACCAGGTGGCGGAAACCAAAAACACAAAAAGTGCAATAACTCCTGAACTAACGACTAGATCATCTCCAAATTTTTATCATAGGTGTAGCTAATAAGATACATAACATATATAACGGGTTTTTGATTTGACCTACTTTTCAAGGTCACAGAGGTCAAACTTCGACAAAAGTGACGAACCTGCCACAGTTTGTNTGCTCAAATTTGATATTTACCTCCATCTAGATGACCTTTACATGCATGTCAAATTTCGGCCTGATTTGACTTCAAACATGGCCACCAGGTGGCGTAACCCAAAAATCATCAAAGTGCTGTAACTCAGGAACGCCTTAACCCAAAGTGCTCGAATGTGCTATGTGGCCCCCTGCAGATGACCTTTATGTCCATGTGAAGTTTCGGCCCGATCGAAAATCCAATATGGCCGCCAGGTGGCGTAACCCGAAAATCATCAAAGTGCTGTAACTCAGGAACGACTTGCCCCAAAGTGCTCCGATGTGCTATGTGGCCCCCTGTAGATGACCTTTATGTGCATGTGAAGTTCAGCCCGATCGGACATCCAATATGGCCACCAGGGGGCAAAACCCCAAAATCATCAAAGTCCTACCTGGGAATGACTTTTAGAGATGACAACTTTTTTTTGAAACACCCTGTAGAGAGAAGTATATATCGTGTTTGAGCACTCTGGGTCAAGCCGTTCCTGAGTTTAAGCACTTAGATAATTTTCAGGTTACGCCACCTGCCGGCCATATTGGATGTCCGATGGCACCGAAACTCCGTATGTTTGAAGGTTTCCCTCTAATACACGTTGCTCCAAGAAGTACCTCAGTGAAATAATGGCGAATGTGGCAGGTTCGTTACTTTTGCACAAGTTTGACATCTGTGACCTTGAAAAGTAGGTCAAATCAAAAACCCGTTATATATGTTATCAAGAATATATAAGTACATGTACCACTTAGTAATCAAGCAAAAGGGTGGGCATTAAAGGAAAGGTAAACCCTGTTTAGAAAATCTCGAACTTGATAAATCTTTACGTATATCTATGCGAAAACCTCGTGGTGTGTTATTTAGCTATGATGGTTTGAGCCGCCGATAGGGTCAACCGTTTGCTGATTATTTTAAGAATCTTATAGAAACACCAGATGATCAAACAAAAGATCCACGGACACCTATTTCACATCAATCTATTTTAAAACCAGCTACTTTACAACCACCAGGTGAACACCAAGCTGATTTCGAAAGGCGGCTTAGAGAACTACAAATAGCGGGTAATGAACCTTCTAGAACTCAACCACAACAAATAAGCACAGAAACTCAAACAATTTTAGATGAATTAGATAAACCAGGAGTTAATGTAATTGATCAGCTTCTTGACACAAATGAAGAAGAACTGAAAGCACTTGGTTTTACAGAACATGCTATAGGAGAGTGGAGAAGTATGAGAACTACAAGTGATGATCTGGCTAAGGTTAAACATGATAAAGATATGAAGATACAAGAACTGGAGAAACAAAATCTAGAATTGGGGAAAAAAGTGAATNATAGTGAAACAGCTTACCGGCGCCTATCTGTGACGTCATTGATAGCCTAACAAAGTTTCCATTCGGTGTTCCTATCAACGCCGGTAGATACCGGAGTTTCTATTCGGGGATAGTGCCTATTGGCATTTGGCCTATACCTCCGATAGGCATTGATAGCGCTATCGGAGTTTCGATTCGGTCGGCCCAGGGGTTAATGTAATTGATAAGCTTCAGGATACCGATGAAAAAGAACTGAAAGCACTTGGTTTTACAGAACATGCTATAGGAGAGTGGAGAAGTATGAGAACTGCAAGTGATGATCTGGCTAAAGCTAAACAAGAAAGAGATATGAAGATAGAAGAATTAAAGGGTAGGGTAGCTGACTTGAATAGAGAAATTGAGAATGCGGAGGAAGAAAATATAGATTTACGTATGAAAAAAGAAACAGAGAAAGCACAACTATTAGATAAATTAGAAAAAGAAAGAGAAGAGAAAATAAATTAAGGGTTGAATTAGAAGACGTTAACAGAGAAAAGGAAAATTTAATCACTAATGCCTTAGAAAGACCAGATTCACCAATATCATTAAAAGATAGAATTAGATTACAATTTAAACTTGATGGAGTAACAGTTGCTTCTATCGTTGGTGTAGTTGGAATGATTTTCACTGCTATTGGTTTTGCTATCGGTAACCTTTTGGGTGCAACCGGTGGAGGTGGGGGAGGGTCTGCTCCGCCACCGTCGCCATCTCCTAAACCATCGCCGTCTCCAGATATTCCCAATAAAGGCAGTGCCGTGAAAGAAGGATTAAAGAAATTTGCAGAGTGGTTAAAGGAATTAGCTAAGAAGTCAGTAGCAGCTTTACCAGGAATAATCGGAGCAATAGTTTCATTTATCTTAAAATCTGCTGGTGCTGCTGTTGGGTTTCTAGCAGAACATTTAATTATACTTGTTGTTATTATTGTTAGTTCTATAGTTTATGGGCTTGTTGAGGGAGTCCGAAAAGTGAAAAATCGACGAAGTCACAATAAATAAATGGCAACAGGAAAGATACTAAACACTAACAGAAGTAGTAGAATTCCGTTAGGTTTAAAAGCTGAAAGGCAACATCATGTTATAACAAATAACCCATCTTCAGCAAACCCAAAAGAAACATTATACATAAGAGTTCCAAGATTAACGGAAAATACTTTCTTTGTTCCGGAATCATTCTATTTATCAGCTGATGTTGAAATTTCTGGGCATGCAAGTAATTATGTGGTTAATAATCTTGGCAGAAATCTTGTCTCAAAACTAGTTGTAAAATGGGGATCAGAAATAATCTTTGAACTTGAAAGTTTTAACTTATATAACACTTTTAAAGATTTATGGTTAACTGAAAAAGAAAGAGATAATTTAGTATTTCAAGGAATTCAAGCTAAACAAGTAAGACAGTTAAGATCAGGGGTTGCAGAAGCACATGTTCAAGGTGAATCAAATACACAGAAACTACTTAAGACCGTATTTGATAAGAAATATATGATTCCTTTAGATTTTGAGTTAATGTCTACTCATGCGCCATTGTATAAATTTCCTTTAACAGAGGACATTATTTTTGAAATAACTCTAGCACCAAAAGAAGATATAATT
>NMRB01001191.1:197708-215072 GCA_002633025.1 Notospermus geniculatus
GCCATATTTCGTTTTAAGGGAAACGCCCCCTGGAGAGCTTACTATGTGTCACATCGCGCTAATTTTTTGTTTCCGAGGAGAGTTCACCCAGGGCTACCTTCAGATGAAATTTGAAGTCTCTAGCTATTATGGCTACAAAACGTCGGGCATAGTTTGACGGACGGGGTGACGGACTGACACGTGACGCCACTGAATACTTATTCTACTAGCTCTGCTGACCTTTGGTCAGCTGAGCTAAAAAATACATGTACCAATGGGTATTATTAGAATTCGTAGTCAGACAACCTTGGTTGTACTGAAATGAACACTGGTTTCTTTGGCAACGAATGGATTGTTTGGACTGAAACGAACATGTTTCTTTGGTAATGAATGGGTTCTCTTCTACCAATAGGAGCTGTCAGTGAGTTGACCAATAGGTGTCACTACGGCCCAATTCACTGCCAAGTGGAGCGGATCCATTCATGCTTGTACTGAGCACCAATCAGGAGAATTTTCTTTTGTACTAGTCTGCTAGAACTTTGCTGCCATCTTTCGGCGATAAGCGTAGCTACTGACTGCTCCCACTGCTCTCTGATTTTTCATCTCAGCCAAGTCAATTTTCACTTCCACTCTATTTTCAAAGATTGACTGCATGTATCTTACCATCCTCCCAAAGCAGGGATTTGGTCTCGCTCCTCTTCATACATTTACATGTACACTATCGCCTGTGTGAGCAGAGTGAAGAGGAGCGAGGTGAAAACCCCTGCTGTGGGAGGATGGCACCTTATAAGCAGCCACACTATGTTTCGGGGATGAACACGTTCAACAGATCATTTGTATCAGTTCATTATGCAACCCATTCAGAATCAGAGTCTGTGGTGGAAAAGTCTAGGCTTCACGATTTCAGGATTAAGTTCTCCAAATCTGCAAATATCAGGACCATAGGTCGCAGGAAGTTGAATATTAACACTGACGAGTTTTGATATCTGAAAATAACGATATTTTGCATCAATACTAAGAATGCTGCTACCTCCTATGAGACAAATTCTAAATGATACTGCAACTAGAGAAAAGGTAGAGCTACTCAAACCACACAAAAAAGGCAAACAAGGAGAAGTACTTTACATCTGAATGGAACACTTTGATAACAAGAAAAGTGCTTCTCAAATCTTCTTGGTTGAATCTCGTTCATCAAAAAAGCAGGAAAAACCTTTGCTGTTTGTGCCACAGTAGGGACTGTTCAAATTTTCTTGTAGCAAAAAGAATCAAATACACAAATATTGTTTTGGGGAATAGATATCAACGTCATAGGCTGGATACAATACTCTGCACAACTGACCTACCTTCAGTGCCACTTACCATCCGCGTGTGTCGTGTCATGCGTCATGTGTGTACCATCATCGTATCTTCTACAGATGTTGCGCAGCGCCTTGGAAGGCATGCAGTAAAGACATATACACGGGCCGTATTCATAAAGGGTGATAATCGCGCGATAAGACTTAGACGCGTTTAACTTCCACCATGCATTTGACGAAGTTTAATACATGCGTCTAAGTCTTAAACACCCTTTTTGAATTTGGCCCAACGTGATTTGCATGTGGCGCGTGGACGTCATGCAGAAGAGACGTGTGATGTAACCGTACCACATGCAATGAATTGGAGTGCACACATTGCGTGAGCACGCAGAAGGTATGTGGATAAAGGCAGGTCAACTGTGCTCCAAACTGTACATGTACATGTATAGTCAATGTGCAAATTCCATCATAATTGTTCAGTTTTGCAAGAACTGTGGCTCAGCTACATTCAGAAAATGTGCCGATTTGTGTTATGGTTTCAGCACTTTTCTTGCGTTTGTACCACTGAAAGGAGAAACAGATTTACAAACAGCTCCCATTGAGTGGTGTTCTGGTGGACAATCATATACATACACGTCAGGCAGACCCTCAGTAGGGGTATTGTCCCAGTCTCGGAAGTAACTAGAAAACAAATCATTGGAGCCAAGATAAATCATCATCATTCCTAGACCATCATTCGCAGTGATTTGAGCAGATGATTTGTGAGGCAGTCTAGGAAATAGCTGAAATGTCCAGTGCTCTCTCGCTATACGAATCCTTCGGGGTCCAATGGTTAACCCGTTAACTGTGTAATTAATTTTTGAGAAAAAAAATTTCTTTCTTAGAAAAAAATTGCCAAAAAAAGTATTTGACACTCAGGGCCGAAGATTATCTTGAACTCAGGTTGAGCCACAGCTTTTCAATTGTTCAGGTTTGCCAGGGCATAATGTGACAATGTAAACGTTGTGGCTCAACCTGAGTTCAAGATAATCTTCGTTTGGTGCATACGGCCCATAAGGTTCAGGACGTGATGTAACGTCCTATGCAATGTGAAGCGCCATTTCCTTGCAGGGTGTACTATTACGTCCTACGCAAGCTGAGATCCTCGGGGGTTTTCGGGGGTTCCCCGGATTTGGTGATGACGTAATATGATGTCCTACCCAGTTAACGGGTTAAGTTCATACTAACGAGGAGTTCGTAATTGCGAGGATTTGTCTGTGGGGGCAGGAGTTTTGGGAAATAAGTGTTGGGTTCGTAATATCCGGGAGTTCGCAAATTCGAGGTTCGTAAGAGCGAGGGTGCACTGTACTTCGTAACAGGTAAACAGTGGCAGATCAGTGCACAGGCAATCTCACAGCGCTTGTTGATCATTCAGCGACTTCCGATGGGTTTTCCTAGATCACCTCACATTTATCCAGATACAGATCAATCTAAAGTAAAATTGTATATACATGTACAGTATACATATGAAATAATGGTAATCGTTCCAAGGAAAAAACACTTCTGAATTTTTCAGGGCACGCCCCTCACGCTTTTGACAATACCGAGGCCCGTATTTTAGAATCTCCTCAACGTAAAGGAGTTCCTCAAGGTTATTGTTCTCAACAGGAGAACAATAGCCTTGAGGAACTCCTTTACGTTGAGGAGCATTCTAAAATACGGGCCTGAGTGTTTGATTAGAAGGCTGAGAAAACACCTTCTGAATTTCTCTTTTGAATATCAAATGCTCGAGGTGAAATATTTCCTGAGCCATTTAAAAACATGTATGTTTGCACTAGACAAATTCCAACATCCTCCCACAGCAGGTTTTTTTACCTTGCTCCTCTTCATCCACTCACACAAACTTTGTGTATGAGTGTAGGAGAGTGAGTCCAAAGCCCTGTTATGGGAGGATGAATTGCAACAATGAGAGACTGACATGTCATTCATGAGATAGCCAACGACGTGATGCCTTTTTGTGACTGAGTGATAATTCTTAGTGACCTTATTGGGCACAATGCATTTCAATGTTCCTATGACAAAAAGAACAACAATTTCTACTACTGCCACTGGGAGGCGCTGTCAGCAGTTGCACCTCTTTTTTGAGATTTTGTCCCTATTGCATTGCGTCAAGGACATTGTGACACGACATTATTGTATTGCTTTGCTGTCTTAAAGGAGCTGGACGTCCAAGTTGTAAACACTCACTCACTGGTTCTCTATCCACGCGACGCCTGCGGTGCTGCCACCTATTGTCGGTGATATGTACTGACGTGAATATCGTGAGTGAGTTGGATCGGACCGGGAACCAGTCTAACGATCACGGGGCGCGACTGGTGCTGCCACCTGCACGAAGGAATAAAACTAGTTTGCCGACCATTTTTGTAAACAAACCAGCTTGTTTACAACTTCGGCATCTAACTCCTTTAAAACCACACTGTATTCAATTCCAAAAGAGCTTATGTTCGCCGACGTCAGTATGGTGTAAAATGTACTA
This sequence comes from Notospermus geniculatus, assembly GCA_002633025.1. Taxonomy (NCBI): domain Eukaryota; kingdom Metazoa; phylum Nemertea; class Pilidiophora; order Heteronemertea; family Lineidae; genus Notospermus; species Notospermus geniculatus. The sequence continues at coordinate 201,498 of NMRB01001191.1, forward strand.
TGCTCTATTTGAATACATTAGAACTCAGCCTTCAGTTTTTTCAGTGTGTGCTAAAAACTGGGTCTTGAGTCCTTGAAGTACGCATCAGGCAAGCATTTTGGGACTTCACGAGGTTATGGGACCTCTACCTGCATTCTCCTAACACTTTGAAAGTACCATAAAATTCAATACAGAGGGGCTTTAAACATCTTTTGGTACAACCGCTTGCAGCGCCGCCCTGTTGGGATATGAAATGGCCAGGGCCATTGTGCTCACCTCTGTGACAGAGTATGAAGTGTGAGTAGCCTGGTGATACACTGAATGGTGAAGGATTAGTGCAGAAACATCGTAACATTTACTACCGATGAGATATGGCCAAAGTCAATTTTTCAAGATGGCCGCCTGGCAGCCATGTTGAAGTCCAATCGAACCGAAATTTGGCATATAAGTAGACGGTACCAAGACACATATTTAGGCACGGTTAAAGCATCCTAGCTACCACTATTTAGGAGGTGTGGGTCGAAGTCCATTTTTCAAGATGGCTCCCTGGCGGCCATATTTGACGTCGAATCTGCCTGAAATTTACCATATATTTAAATGGTACCTAGATACATATTTTGACAACGTTAAAACATCCTACCTACTCCCATTTATAAAATGTGGGTCAAAGTCCATTTTTCAAGATGGCTTCCTGGCGGCCATATTTGAAGTCCGATCGGGTTGAAATTTGGTGCATTCGTGCAGGGTGCCTAGATATATCTTCACACCAAATCACAACACTCTATGTCAAATAGCAATGAAATGTGCCACCAAACAGTGAATTTTGAACTTTGACCTCTGTGACCTTGAAAAGTAGGTCAAATCAAAAACCCGGGATTTATGTGATGTAGTCTCATCAGAGGAACCCACCATAAAAGTTTCGTGGTTCTGGCTAACAGCGTTCAGGAGATATGGCCGAAAGAAGGTTTTCACAAAGCGCCCCCTACAGGCCAGAGTGTACAAGCAGCAGCGCTAAGTTTCGGTCCAGAGATAGTTTTTACCATAGGGTACCTGTACACCAAATTTCAAGTCTGTAACCCAAGCGGTTTAGAAACGTGCCACCCCTGTTAACGACGACGACGACGGACGACGACGGACGACGGACGACACACCATGGGATAAGCTCACCTCACAGAGGTGAGCTAAACAGAGGTGAGCTAAAAAAGTCAATAATTTCCTCACTGCCATTAAAGACAACCGTAGTGTGAAATAAATTACCAGTGTGCAACACACGTGCTTTTCATAAATCATCTGACCCTCAGCAGGGCCTCTAGTGCCGGTCACACACCCCATACCCCATAACAAGCAATGCCTAAAATATTTCAGCCATCAGATAAAGTATGATCTCTTCTAACACCGAGCATGACAACACCAATATCTGCCAGACCATACATACATATCGGGCATTTCAGGAGGGTTCTCCTTCATGGGCGTATCGTCCCAGCTCTCGCGGAAGTAGCTAGAAATAAGATAGTTGACCATAGTACAACAGGAATTCACCACATCGCCAACAACACGGCAACATCATCCAAGTCCGAATGTGTTTTTCTCTCAAAAAACCAAGCCAGTCCAAAAACTGAGAAGAATCCCACTAGTCCAATTAGTCTCTCCAAAAGTCATTTTTGTACAACAACAAAAAATGCCCAGGCAATCTTTTTCTGTAATGCTGTCCCCAATGCAATGATGGACGAACTTTTTGGCAAATTCACATCCTGCAGTAAAGTGTGGAATTTGCAGAATTGTACTTCAATGCAATATTGTCTTTTGGAGACAAGAGCAACATATTGCAACCATACCTCTCTTGGGATGGTGAAGAGATAACCATATGTAGGTGTCCATAGTGGAATTCAAATCTGACAGACAAAATCGTGCAGAGCCAATTTGTGCTGAAAGCTCTTGGCATGGCTTTTAGTAACGAACTTCATTCCACTTTGTCATATTATCACTGGAATACGTATATAGACGATTCTCAAATTCGCAGATCTGTGCACTTCCACCGAAATCTCAACCAGAACCTCGATCTGAAACCGGCTGACGTGACGCCATCCATGATTCAGCAATGGTCGAGTCTGATGCAACGTCTTCAGACCGAGGTTGTGGTTGAGATTTCGGCGAAGTGCACAGATCTTTGTCGTTTACGTCAACTTGAGAACGGTCTATCTCACCATTAAACTGAACAAAGACCAACGTACAAGAATTCTGGTTTTGTAACAAAGCATGAATCGACAAGGAACACAGAATGAGACTTTCTTTTTCTTCCGTGTAAGTTACTTTCAGCTGCAGCAGCAGCCCCTTTTATCTGATTTTACAAAATTTTATGAAAATTTTCATTTTTCAAAACAAACTCCCTCCAACTCAGTGTTTCCGCCAGAGGAGTACTAAGGGTACTATGCTAGAATTCCCCGCAAAGGAACAGAAAAGGGCCATTTTCTTTAATTTCATGGGGTTTTGGCTGATTTTGAAGAATTTAGTACCCTCAACAAATTTTCTTGCAGAGACCCTGCAACTTAATTTCTGGTACTGTTTCTATACAGACCCAAGTTCCCCCCCCCACCCCCCCACCCCCACCCCCACTCTGGTCATCTATTTTGGTGCTGGTGATATATATGGACTAGCGGGTTCTTCGTGACTTGCTTGATTTTGGACAAAGGTGCCATTAACTGACAACATGGGCAATAAAGCAGAGTTTAATTTAGGTTATACATACATCGGATGCCCCTCCTCCCACCTTCCTGGGTAGTAACTAAAAACATGAGAACCCATTAGACTCATGAAGTAATAATCAATGTCTGCATCTAGAAAGCATTACATAATAGTCCATCGAAAAATGATAGGGCAACAGGAAGAAAGGGGCAAAGTTTTTGATGAATTTCACAGCATTTGATTTGGACTCACAAAATCTTCTTCTTACAATCAAAACCCATTTTCAACTCTTTTTAAAGGGACCCTACAGGCAGTAGCTGTTAGTCTCATATCAGTGTGGGCACTTCATCACAGGTGGCGCTAGCAACTGACAAGCTACAGATTTTGGCTCAAAAGTTGATGTTTAGAGTATTTTACTTGGAATACATGTCAGAGTTAGATTATCGTGCCAACCAAACAGTGTGGTGCGCACGTCAAAATGGATGAGAAGGCTGCCTGTAGGGTCCCTTTAACAACCAGAAATGTACACACAACAGAAGAAATTGTCAGAACCATTGTGCTCACCTGTCATAGGAATGATGGTATGACGACACTGCCCCCTCGTGACCATATTGTATACCAAAATTGGTATACTGACCACAAGAATGGGGACCCTAGCTGACTGCCTCAATAGGTGTCACAAGTGGTTAAAACTATTGAAACGAAACTGACATCCCGGTCCTGATCAATTTCCCACACAAAAGGCATCCATTGTATTAGGACCGGGTTTTGGTACGCTGCCCTCTATCGAGCTAGGATCCCCATTGTCCCTAAGATTCATCTGATGAAAATCAGTAGAAACAAAAATACATACACTTCTTTGATCTTTCATCAAATGATAACTAAAATTAGTGTTTATACTGTACAAATAAGTGTTTACCATACCGACAAATAAACATCAAATAATGCTCATCATCTATAATGGAAAGAATACTCATGCAGAATTTTAAAAATTTGAGAATGAAAAATTAAAGTTTACAATGCTGCTTGGTGATCCACCTACATCCTCTTAAAATAACAAAATAATTAGACATAATAAGTCGACATAAATCCGCATAAAAAGCACAATGATGATTAACTCCTTCAGCACCAAAATTTAGCAGTAGGCATCTTGATGGGTGACTTTAAAAAATTTGTCAACTATGGAAAATGTTCAAAGAATTCGTGGTCATCTTTTGTCAAAGTGTTCAGTTCACGAAGCACACTGCGACATTGGTTATTAACACGTTGACTGCCATGGCTAAAATATCATTTTACCCGCCATTGCCATGACTACCAGGCCTATTTCAAGTTATTTCATGTTGCCAACTATGAGTTGTAGCTGTTTGCCCTCTAGCGTGTTCCCATAGATCTGGTCAATCCCCACTGCCAGTATGATCATTGGAAGGCTCTTCGTCATTGCCAAGCTTATCAACATTAATAGAAAATGCATTAGCCCTACTACGAATATACTCATAGCTGGCAATGGGGAGGACATCTGTGACTATGAGTATGCTCATAGCTGGCAGTCAACGTAATTAAGATGCCATCGGTACTGAAAGAATTAGCGATGCTGAAAGCAACTTAGATGCACGGTAGAACCCCAATTTAGCTATGATCAGTTTGGACCTCTGCTAGAGCATCATAAACTTTTTCGAAGAATATCATCTTGACATATCAAGGCCTCGGTCACTTCGCCCCTCGAACTACGCTGTATTGAGCGAGGGTAGGAGTGATAGGAACACTTGTCAGGGCAAGGTGAAGAATATCTCTCTTAAAACTGTTTACAGGCCATTTTCCTCTCCATGTTTCAGGAAATTTAGTTCGTCCCAGTGTTAACAGATGGCTCTCCAATCATTTTTGAACACCATAATGTTCTGAGTTGCTTCTCGGTCAGATGAAGACAGTCAAAATTCTTTCAATTTTTCTAATATGCTCAAAACGACACATGTGGATCTACTCATTTAAACCATGTATGCCCTGAATCTGTTTTTTTTTAATGTAAGAAAATTTGACTGTGTACGGCAGACACAAATGGGGTGTCTGAATTCTGTGATGCTCCCCACTTGGAAATCTGGCAGTGACGAGACTGGGCCCTGAGGAAATCGGTAGTAAAAGGGTTATTCTGGACACCTTCAAATCCAGGACGCGTCAGTGATTGTCCATATAATGGAGGTTCTACTGTCTACAAAGAAAATTCCTGCTAAAAATTCTGTGAACATTAATTGAAATAGAAATCAAATGAATACTCTCGTGCTAGAGATGTTGGATAAAGGACCTACTCTTCTTCTTCAAGATTCTCCTCATCATACGAATTTCTGTACGGATCTCTGCAATAGGGGGAGACACTTGTAAGGTTGTGTCCTTGACAAAGGCAAGGCGGTAAAGTCTAACACAAAGAAACACAAAATATCTTTAACCACTTCAGTGCCAGAGCTTGCCTGGCTTCGTTTGAATGGAGTCCAACTAAAAGCGAACAATGCCTAGGCCTATGATGATAACCATGGCATTCAGCATCCTTATAATGCACTGTCTCGCAATACCAGGGTTCTACACCGAAGTGGTTAAGCTTTGTATTTTCTGTTTTTGAAGTCAAGGGGAAAATGCACTTGATAATGAAATACTCTTGCATGGCTGTTGATCAAATGCCAATTAAAAAAGCTTCTGCATGAAACCTTGATACATACCGTATGCTGCACAATTGACCTACCTTCCACACCGTGCACCATCCGCGTACCACATGCAGCGTCATGCGCGTACCGTCCTCGTATCTTCCGCGGACGCCGAGCGCCACTGTGGAAGGCACGCAGTGAAGACATAAGGTCATTCGCGCGTGGACGTCATGCAGAAGAGACGTACTCGTACCATATGCGATGAATGAAGCGTACCTTCCACGTGACGTACGCGGAAGGTACGTGGAGGGAGGTCAATTGTGCTCCGTACGATATGACTTAAACACAGCCACAATCGTTGTCGGAATACAGCAATCGAATATTGGAATGCCACCTGAGCAAAAGCCATCCACAAACCCACCAAACCATCAAGGTATTATGAAAATCACAGCCATGATGACAAAGTGAGGAACCAAAAAATTTCCTATCGATAATCAATGGTAACGAAATGATATCAGTGCACTGGGCTGGGCAGAATAAAACCATCTTTGCAAAACAGAATTTTTTTAATTTACCGGTATCAGAATGGGACCTGACTAATACGCGATGTTAATGGAATTTTCTTAGGCTCTGATTTAAGATCAGGAGTGTGTCAGGCGAATCTTTGATCCTATCTTTCAAATGCACCCTTCCATCATCAGATTTCATGGTGTTGTTTTTCAAAAGGTCGTGTGGAGTCATATTGCCCGGAAAATAAAATCTACACTGTCAGGGAGAATTTGCCCTCTCCACAACATAAAGCCATTGGAATGACTGGGAATCGAATCTGTGACCTCCTCGGTCACAGAGCCACCCCGAACACTATTAAGCCTAGCGTACATTGGCCTTGCGACTGGAAGCAACTACCAGCAATGGCGTTTCCGGCAATGGTTGGCGACTGCCTGGAACCAGCAGCAACTGATCAGATGCTCAAACAGGGTGATGTACGCGCACCGGCAACGCTACTGCCGACCGTTGCCACTAGTTCCAGCCAGTTGCTCATGTTCTACACGTTGCCAATGGTTGCTTCTAGTCGTCTTTAGTCGTTTCTGATGTTCGCACGCTGGCAATGACTTTCCTCATTTCTGGAGCATACGAAGCATGGAGCATGTGAATGTTTATCACATGACTCTCTGAGTGGTCCGATCAGAAGCCATCGACAATTTCCGGGTGGCATTCAGTACCATTGCCTGTCCGATGTGCACGCTCCAGGTTAAAGACTGGATTGTGCCACTTGTTGCCGCAATGACTTGTCGTAACCGANGGGGGGGCACTAAGAGTCTTTGATACCCACCTGTCCACCATGAAAGACTGTGGTCTACTATTCGGTCTACTGTTGTAATATAAAGGCTCTGAATCGGTGTCGCTTCGTTGTTGGTGGTATGGACTATCCTGGTAATAATCGCCGTCCCTTTCGTACCCTCGTTCGTTGTATCCTCCGCCCTTGTCGTAACCGCGGTCGAACGATCGATCGAATGAACGTTCATACCGGTACTCTTGACTGTCGCGTCTGTCTTCATGTTTTTGTTGATATGGATGTTCACTACGAAATTGATGAGCGGAACTGTTGTGCTGGTGTTGAAGAGGAAAATTGACGTCACTAGTATAATCACTATCTTCTGACATACCTGTAATGAGAATTTTTCATTTTTCGTAAAAATAACATAGGCAACTCTGAGGGAGGCAAGTGGTACCCCCTTATGATTCAAAAGTATGTTTTTACCTTGATTTTGAATGTTTTCAGAATGGGTACTACCTTGTCATTATGCATTCGTAGTAATTGTGCCCCTCCTTTTCTGAAACCCTAGATCCGCCACTACAAGCCCTGGCAACTGAACTATGGAATGTACGTTAGTTCACATCTAATGGAGAGTAAACGCTGGCCTCAAGGGGCGTATTCGAATCATCGTTCTTGACCACACTCGTGCTGACCTAGTTCAGTCTCGAACGCCGAGAACACAACCCGTGTCGGGCCAAGAACGTGTTCTTCTCAACCCTCCGCCGAGTGGGGAGTGAGGAGAACACTGTTCTTGACCCGACACGGGTTGCGTTCTCGGCGTTCGAGACTGCCATTCTCGAGTTGAGTCAACAGCTACATGAACTAGGTCAGCACGAGTGTGGTCAAGAACAAGGATTCGAATATGCCCAAGCACGATCAGCTGCATACAGCAACCTTATAAGCAGGATATTGAAGGAAAGTTTCACCACATGACATTGGCTATTGACATATCTACATATTTCAGATGATAGCGATTCTAGGAGTCCTGGGCATCTACATGTATATAATGATAGCAAGGATACTGTACACAACAAGCTTTAACACCCTAAGTATCACAACATTCTTTGTGATTTGGGCACCAGACAGCATGTGGTGGTGAATGTAATGTAACAGTTTTTCTAGAATTATGTATAACCAACAACAGAATCAGGCCTCAACCTTAAATTTTCGAGGACACCCCCCCCCCCCCCCCCCCCCCCCCCCCCCCCACCCCCCCCCCCCCCCCCCCCCCCCCCCCCCCCCCCCCCCCCCCCCCCCCCCCCCCCCCCCCCCCCCCCCCCCCCCCCCCCCCCCCCCCCCCCCCCCCCCCCCCCCCCCCCCCNTACCAATAACTCGTTCACTGCCGAAGACGTCATACGACGTCCACCCATTTCTCAGACCGTTTAGTTCATCAGACAGTCATGAGATGTCTCTCCAATCACATATGTGACCCGCACTGGCAAAACCAGACGCATGTCGCTCTTAGCTTGGCAGGTTGAGACCAAAATGTTTGTCAGTTTCAGTATTGTCTGTCTATTACATGTATGAAATCTGAAACAATCTATTTCTTCCATTCTCTTCTGGTGTCATCTTAGTTCGTTGAGGCTCACCTTCTGAGCGACATGCGTCTACTTTTGCCAGAGCGGGTCACATCTTCTGAGTGGTGGAGTGAGAGAAGCCATAAAACCGCCTAAGTTACAGAATTGGCCAGTTTACTCTTCAGGGTAGAAGCAAAGGGAATTAAGTAACGATCGCCAAAACTCATGTGATTTTTGTGATTGGAAAGGTGGTGCAGGGACTGCACCATTCCTGTTTTTTCTCGATCATTTCTGTTTGAATTTTTGGGGGCGAAAATGTATAATATAAAACTTGGGGCAGTGAAAGAGTTGAAGAGGAGGACATCTGGTGTGAAATGACAGAATTAAAACCAATTCCAAACTTGTACCTCAGAAGCACTAGAACATAAGCTTTCACTTACACTACTTGCAGCAAAGATAAAAGCCTATAATCTTCAAAAAGACTCATACCATTAAGGTCGATGATAAAAATTCATGATGTAATATTATCTTGGTGAAGAAGATCTGTTCTCAGAACCACACCATAAAACCTGTAAAGCCTTCCACCTGCAGAACCTTGTATGATAGCAAAGTGGCTTCTTTCCAAGAATTGAAAACCCATAAACCATAGATACTGTAAAATCAGGTTTAAGAGGTCATGTTGTGACACTTGCCAAAATTACTCAGTAGCCTAGTCAGTATTAAGCCTAGCGTACATCGGCCTTGCGACTTGAAGCAACTACAGGCAATGGCGTTTCCGACAACGGTTGGCGACTACCTGGAACCAGCAGCGACTGATCAGATGCTCAAACAGGCCGATGTACGCGCACCGGCAATGCTATTGCCGACCGTTACCGCTAGTTCCAGTCAGTGCTCATGTTCTACTTGTTGCAAATGGTTGCTTCTAGTCGTCTTCAGTCGCTTCCGATGTACGCGCCATGGCAATGAATTTCCTCGTTTGTGGAGCACACCTGGTGACGTGATGGAATCATGTGACCCACAAAATGACTCCCGAGTGCTCCGCTAGGAAGACATCGACAATTTCTGTGTAGCATTCAGTTCAGTTGCCTGTTCGATGTGCACGCTCCAGATTGAAGACTGGATTGTGCCACTTGTTGCCGCAATGACCTGTCGTAACCGATGTGCACGGAACGCGTACATCGATAGCGACTGTTGCGTTCAGTTGCTTCCAGTTGCAAGGCTGATGTACGCTTGGTTTTAGGCCTACTCATGTCTGACAGTTCACCTTGGAATTACCTACTGATTAATTTTCGCAACTGTTACAACATGATCTCTTAAACATAATTTTAGAGTATTTTTGATAACGCATACCATGTTTGAGCCACATTTTGTTCTTTAAGAAAAGGAAAACAGTATCAGCTTTAAATGAATCCGAATATGATAAACAGTCCGATTTTTACGAATGCTAATCTATATCCACTCCTACTGGCAAAAAGATTATCTCAAAATAATTCGATTCATGATGACATGCCCTACGCCCAGATCATAGTGAGCAGAGAATGTCAGTTTAGTCAAGCAAGATATAAAAGTCAACTTTATTACATTAAGTATTACAGTACTAATCAGATGTGACATCCACTGAGATGAGCATTTTCTATTACAACCCATGTTCCCATGTTTGTGATACCTGAAATATCACAGGTATTAGAGAAACATCCAAAAGAGGGCAGGAAGGAGTAGCAACAGCAGAAACCGCGGGATGTTACATGTGATATGTACTGTAAGACCAACACCAACTCCCTGCCTGATGGTTCTTGGTTGAGCTACTGTCAAGTTTTCCACTGCGTAGATCAGCGATAAAGACCAGTAAATGCTTTCACTTGGATTTCGCAATACAAATGCACTAGGCAATGCTGTACAAATCTGAAGTAAAGGCATTAACTAGCTTTTATTCATATCACCCATGGAGTGCAACAGGCAGTTTTTAGTTCTTCAGATTTCCCACAGATGGCATTATCATCATTGCCGAGTTAGCTTGTAGAATCTGACACAAATCAAATTTTTATACTTGTTAGTTTGTAGAATCTGATATAAATCAAATTTTTATACTTGTTAGTTTGTAGAACCTGACGTACATGTACTCTAAATACCACTTAATGTGGTCTGAGAGTTTTGAAATAAATTCATTCATTCATTCATTCAGCACCGGGTGAAATTACCAAGAACAACAGTTAGGATTGTTGAGGGAATAAGCTTCATTTTAGAAGTTGGATTGGATACTGACAAGGATGTAAATAATACTGTGGAACCACCCTATCAAGGCCATCCTCCAGACTGACAAATATGCTGTCCTTAATGAAGAGGTGTCCAGTTACAGGGGTTAAGAGGAACAGATATGGCGTGGCCTTGTTAGACGGTTGTCCCCTGGAAAACATGTTTGCGAAGGCGGTTGTGCTGAACTATTGACGGTTCTACAAAATTCTCTGTTGTGAGATAAAACTGGCAGCGCAAAAAAGTAAATTTCTTTCAAAAACTTTCGCTCTTTTTGAAGGACTAACGTTAAAAACACAATGCACAAGTAGGCCCTATCCCATGTAATGGGCATTAGCCATCATGCCCTACCATATGTCTGTACTATCTCATACTTCGTACGCGAGCGAAGTCGGAGGGCGGAGCGATGTCACAACCCTTGGTCGTCAAGATGGGCATTTGGATGACCTATCAGACTTTGACCAATCTGAAGCACATTTTACAAAATTCAAACACTCAATACAGACACACAACATCTTGTGTGCCAAGACATCAGTTTTACTACATTTGAAACTAAACATGACAAAGTGTACGAAATTTCATGCCTGATTCAACTATTAAGTATACAAATTAAATTTTGAAATTAAAACAGTGTGACGTCAAGTGATGTAATTATGGGGACTTAGGTTTGTTTTGTTCATTAAAACATGACACATTGACCATCAAGCAGGAAGAGGAGTAGGTTGTTTAAATTTGGAAGAAAAACACACTTTGAAAACAACCGCAGCCAGTTGAGTTCCGCAGGGCTAATTTACGGAAACATGGAAAAAGCTTTATTTTGAAACTGCACAAGAAAAGAAACAAAGCTTTTGTCAAACTTGCACTCACGGTTGCTGGGATACAAATTTTTTGTTTCATGAACCCCACTGCATGTCTATTATCAGTAAGTTAGTGCTGTTCAACAATGTACCACAATGGTAAAAGGCAATTTATCCAGAGCGATCAGTGGGAATATGGTTCATTGAAGTAACAGCCATATTCTACACCAAGGCCTATTTGGTTGTACAAGATTCAGCCATTACATCCATTGATTACACTTCCACTGATCACAGGTGGCGATACTGTCTTTCACCATTGGAGGGCAGATGTATGATGGGGGAAAAGTAAACTGAATACAGAGCTCGTTCAAGATGGCCGACTCATCAGTATAGTTGAAAACGAGGTATAGTAAGAATGGTGGTTAGGTTCGGGTCAGTGGTCAGCCCCTTTGATTCCCACGTTCTACAAATATGGATGTACGTGACAATTATAGACTAATGGCAGCCTCTATGGAAGATGGAAGCGGCAGCCGCTATCTTCGTCAGCCATCTTGAACGAGCTCTGTATTCAGTTTACCGCCAACCATGTAAGATCATTTTGGAAGGGTGGTTACCTTTTGTTACCGGTAGATGAGCTGTTAAAGCGGACAAACACTGTCCACATACAAATCAATTTAACAGCAAAGGACAAAATGGCTGCCTCATATGAGAGAGGAGGTGAAACTGGCCAATGCCTGTTTTCAAAGTGTTTCATCTTGTCTATTCTATCAGAAAGTACCAGAAGCACACAAAATGACTTCTGGATTAGATTAATAATTCATGTGACCAGAATCAGCACTTTTCAGGATTGTTTATTTACAGGTAGGCACTAAGCAGACGTTCATGCCACATTTGTTTACTACACAATTACAGGAGACAATACATGACTGTTTTAGAACTACTTCATGGAGATGAATGTGAATATGATGGTCAGCCCTCAGTTCATATCTTAGTACTATTGAGCAGCTTTCCATGCAATGCACAATCTCCTGTAATGCGTCTGTCACACCCTGCCGGATAGCGTTAACGGACGTCCGACGGAGCAACTATCCGGTGGTGAGAGTCGTCTCCGTTGCCGTTGGAGGCCCTCACGAACGGAAGAAAATAGAGGACCCCCAGGCCAGGTAGTACGTTGCTGTCTGTTCGGGACCCGTTACATGTGCGGTAGTAACACTGTACTTATCCAGTTTTGTCCTGTGAACCCCGTTACGAATCTGTCATTCATCAGTCTCCTCGCATTCCTTATTAGGTAATCGTCTGCTGAACATACGGTACACCTCCGGTTCGCCCGTTGCAGGTCAGGTAGCAGTCTAACCGCGAGTCAAACTCCACCGAACATCAACGAATGCGAACTGACAAGTACAGGGCAAGCACGAACGAGTTCCGCACAAAACGAATGCACAGTGCACAACAACCGTACAAACAGCGGATGCCTTTGCCCGGTGGTGTCTGTTCCAAATTTTGTGCATGCACAAAACTTTCCGCCGGATAGAACGGACCTCTCCTGACAAGATATGCATTTCCCAAACGAGAAACGGACAAGAAACGCATGCGAATGGAAATGAACGGATTCAAAATTTTGCTCTTCGTCGGACGTCCGTTAACGCTATCCGGCAAGGTGTGACAGTTACTTAATAAACAGTATGTTTTGAAGAAAATGTCCCTTGAGCAATTCAAGAAAATATAGTATTGTTCTTAAGACATTCTTTTTGAAACATCCTGTGCATTGAATATAAACACCTTGTGGCTAACGCAAGGCAGTTTCTGGAACCCGACCAGACTTTTACCCCAAGAAATGACACTTTTCAGGATGAGTACTCTCCATTTCAGATCCTTAGTTACCGGGTTTTCAACAGATTTTTGCGCAAAAGGTGGGTCAACATGGCATACATCGATCGATTTTTCTTTTTCGTTGGTATCTTTCTGCTGTCTTCATTTTTCGTGTAAGGCTGACATTGCGCATCCCTCGCAAATTCCATTTCATTTCGCCACGATGTTCTGTGCGATTCCCACGCAGCAGATGATGTATTGCATTTTTCAAAATGGCCACCGTTTCAAAGGCTGTAAACACGAACTGTGATTTCTGGGAGAACTCTTCAATATCTTATGTCACATTTTTTTCGAAATGACAGCGATGATGCCTGCAGCGGCAAAAAAGACAAATCGATTGATGGATGGTGTGTTAATTCTGAGCCAGCCGGAGAAATTCGCCGAAAATCCAGCGCACTAAACATCTGGAATGGACAGTAGGTACCAAGATGTTCTATAGTTGTATAAAGTGTGATGATAACACATCAAAATGATGACATCAGCAGCTTTTTATTCCATATTGTTAATTGTTAATTTGTTACACTCAGAAACCG
>NMRB01001192.1:18531-30766 GCA_002633025.1 Notospermus geniculatus
TAACATTTAAGCCTTGGTCACACTGTGGCGACTTAGGCGGGCGAATCACCGCGTACTAACACGAAATGGTCGATGGACCATGAACATACCTCTCTCTGTCATTACACTATGTCCAAAGGTGTGAGCACATGGTGCATGGTCCATTTCATTCTAATTCGCGAGAATTCGCCCGCCAAAGTCGCCACAGTGAGACCTAGGCTAGGTCTACTACTTAAGGCAGTGATCCACTGTCCCAATTTTTCGCCGCAGGCGAACTTACGACCAGGTTACGACCTGATCTGCGGTCTCGCCTGGGATCGGACCGTAGCAGTGGATCAGCTACAAGGTTTTCGCCGCAGACTGAACTATGGTCAATTTCATGCCTGCGACCGCCTCAGGCAGGAACTTAGGCCTTACGATCGGATCAAACATGTTTGATTTTGTCGTAGGTCGTAAGGACGCCGTCGGTATGCCGGAGCAGATTATCCAATTGAAACAGGTTATCTAATGACGTAAAGACGCCTTTTATAAGCAGATCGCAGGATGAAAATATTTTCTGATATTTTGAGAGCAGGATATGATCAAGAACCTTAAGTCTCGTCGTAACTGCACTAGCGCAATGGATCTACTTTTGAACCTACAACAGTTGGTCTCAGGCGGCCGCAGACTTAATCTTAACTTGATTGCAGGCGAACGGCGGCGGCGACCTAGGCGTATCTTAACTGCGCCGGGACAGTGGATCCTAGGCTTTAGCAATTCGCCAGTTGTAAAGAATTGGAGGTCCTAAATCTCGAAATGTATAGCTTGGTATGGTTATAGGATTGCATAATCCATCCAATACGAAACAAGAGGACGTTTACAGTGTTTTGCTATGTTTAAAAACACAAACCACTGCAAACATTATTGCAGAGATGGAGTTTTAGACCTCTTAAAAATCACAGTTTCCTAAATATGCGTGTCAAAGACTGGTATAATGCTAACTGTTTTCAGGTCTTCTTTGATTGAAATGACATGGATCACCAGAAGGTGTTTAATTACCCCACACTAAAACAGAGCAGTGTGTGATGATTTGAAGTCAGTAGTGACATTAGCCGGACACCAAATGCTATATATGTGTGTGAGAAATCATGTAAAAAGGGGGCCAATTATCAGCACCTGATAATAGCACCCTTTCATTCGCCAAACAAATTTATGATCATATCATTCAGGCTGTTGTTTTTCACATTTGTTTTCCTGTTCAGAAGTCATTACCGGGATTAGCGTTTTGAATAACGGCTCTTGTGAGAATAAGCTAGGAGAACGATAGTATGTTAAAAATGTGGACGTGTCTAAAACATCACAGTTCCATTTGTTGGTCTTTCATCAATTTTATACGCTATATTCTGAAAACTGTGGCAAATCACTAATTAGAATGTGAATAGGCCTTTTGATACAAACAAAATGAACAAAACACATTTTACTCAGATACCATATTTAAGTGAAACAAGTAGTTTTTATGTCCATTTGCATGTCACCAAACTGTGACCCTAAGTTGGCCTATTGCCATTAAATCGGGTGCAAGAACACCGTTAATAATTTTTCGTCTAATTAGCAGACCTAAGAAGAAAATGCCTAGCCTTGGTGTTTGGCATGTATTTGAAACTAAGAAACAACCAACCTCAACAGGAACAACACAAGGGCTTCTGACAAATATCTTTGATCGTGACTCTCTCAATATGGCTATCAACTTATTTACAAACCAGACACATGCCATCTGCAGGTCATTTTCATTTCCGGTCTAAAGGCCTGTCTACACGATCATACATTTGTTCAAAACACCCTCATACATTTGTATGATGATGTTCATGGACAGATATTTGATTGTGTAGGCTGTTTTCCATTATGAATATGGACCCAGATGTTTCATAGATATTCAGTAAAAATGTGGAGTTTTACTTCTAAGAGATAAAAATTTTTACTGACATTTTATCACTTAGTTACATGGGTAACGGGTAATTTTGTGAGAGCCAGGCATCGGGAGTTGAAAAACAAAACTTCAGTCAAGGTTGGGATATGTCAAAGCTGTTTGTTGGTTGATGTTCAACAATGCTTTGTAAATTTCTGGTCAGTTTTTTTCCAATTTTACACTGTATTGTTGTGTTTGTTAATAAATTTCTATGTTTTTGAAACGAGGGCTTCTTATTTTTTCACAGTGTCCCTGATGAATTCCTTCTGCTACAATATGACAGTCAAATCAACCTGAAGCCAAATTCTTCATGTACATCTCTTCATCTGTCCATGATGTCCCACTTCCTCCCTCCCCTCCCAGTCAGGTCCTTCACTGGAATCACATTCTCAGACTAATACCAAGTCGAAGGGAAAAACACACTAAACCCCTCCTCTGAAATTGTCATGCTCATCATTTTTTGGGTCGAGATCAATCCTTGGAGAAATTCCGTTCTGCTTCGGCCTGGAGAGAGAGGGTAAGATGCATCCTTTCTTTTGAAAAAGACAAAAGATGTGCTATTATTTTTATTATTATCAATAATCACAGCCATCCTCAACTCGGCTATCAGCTTCCAAGTAGAAATTCAATGGACAGTCGCCTGTATCCAATCTGACAAAGTTAGGCCTAACTCATTTCGTAAACTTTTTCTGTGCTACCCTGTATATTGCTGAGCTCAACGAGTGTACTTTGCCGACCGATTCCGACTGATTACGGAAACTACCGAGGTTGCCCTGGAGACGGAGTTGACTGTTGGTGTGGCAGGCTTTGAAAATCAATAACTTTTTTACAGAAAATACGAAATAGGTGATCATAAATGCACAGTGACTCCAACAGCTTCTGAGGCGTCCAAGAATGGCGGGAAAACGGTGATTTTCGTGTACTTTGAGATGGTAGGGTGACGTATGAAAATATTTGTTATTGACAATTATTTTAGTGTCATAAGCGACATACGACCTCCAACTTTCAAAACACAACACGCACATGGTGATGAAAACCTTCCAGTCATAGGTTTGTAGCCCACTTTTTGGGGGTTAGATTTGGGAATTTGAAGGCTTAACCGTTACGCAATCATCTATTTGACACGCGTCTTCGGCATGAACGTTTTGTTGTCAAAGTGACGCGTATTTTTTTGAAAAGAAATGGAAATGGAATTCGCTGACATGAAACTTGGCATCCCGACGATCATTTGACAAGAAGAACAGATTTTTTATTCAACAGATTTTTAAATAGGGATTTTTTCAATGTGATGTACAGTGTATTTTTTTGGGACATGACGTGCATTAGCGTAATGCATGACGTTGGGATGGGCGACGTCGCCACGAGCATGCGCTGTTGCGCGCCAAACGGATTTCTGCCCATGGCTATTGTAAGCAGTGTCTATGAACGATAGGTACGGTATGAGTGAGAAGACACTGCGAAAGGAGTGTACAGTCAGTCAGACACTGGACACTGGAAAAAATGTCACCGCAAAAATAGACATTCATGACTTACCATGTCTGCCAAAACTGTGCAGTGAGACCACACCACATGCTCACCAAACTGTGTAGTGAGACCTGGGAAGATGCAACATGGCGGCCATGACTGCATGGCGGCAATCTCATCAGATTTGCATTCGGATTGTGGAAGTTTAGCATGTTTTCAACTGCTTCTTGCATTTGACAGTTCATAAAGCATAAAATCTAGTGTGTATGGTCCGGCCGTATCTATTCTAGCTAGCTACCGGTATCTGGGGCTTTTTTGGCATGCGTATGTTAGGCCTAGTAGCTAGGCCTATTTCACTTGCGTTTTAACAAGATTTCCAACAACATAACAAGGCCAAAAGATAAACATGATAAAGATGATGCAAGATTTGAACGCAAACGGGGCGTAGGCCTACGCACGTCGATGTTTGGTTAGGCCTACGCCTAGGCCTAATGCCTAAACCCCTGGAATCAATCCGAACTGAGAGTAGCTACCGGTACCGCGACCGGTACTGAAAGACCCCAAAAAAATCCGGGAAAATGGTGAAATTTCTGGAAAAATTCCGGAAGCCATGAATCAGGGGTTGGCAGCTCTGCGTTTCGTAACCGCTGGGGCTATTGATCTGAAACTTGGTAGGGCCTAGGGCCTAGGCCTACATACGTGTATACCGTAGGCGTAGCTATAGCCTACCCCAGGGCCCAGGTCAGATGACCCACGACACCAAGTTTCTGTCCCATTCGACTCTCAGTTTGGCCACCAGGTCACGGCGATCTCGCTTACACAGCACTGTATTGAATATTGATTTATACCCATTCCGTCATGTGAAATAGCCTATCCGTGCATTCTGATTCGCCGACGCGACCTCACCCACTGCTCTTCCGTCTTTCAACCATCCCCGCTTGACGCAATGTGTTTTGAACAGGAATTAATGTGTGTCTTGGGACGCTAAAAATTAGAATTAATTACGCCGTTTATTGTATTGGAGCGAGCGTGGATTGGCTAATCAAGGGGATTCCCTGTTACTAGACAACGGAGGTATTTAGGTCAGAATCCCCGGATGAAGGACGTAGCCGCCTGAGAAATCACGTGAGTTGCAGGAAGCTTGAGTAAATTGCTGATTTTAAATGGAAACAAGCGGTATGGCGTAACCTGTCATCTGGTGCTGTTGATAGTTTAGAAGGTGTTAGTGTAAAGATATATGTGCATTAGAGTCTGGGTCGTGTTGAGATAAATCCCGTCCCAGCTTCTCAGTCATGTCAGTTGAGTATGAAATGCGCCGAAATACCGCCTTTCGGACCCCAGATGCGCTGATTTCCCGCTCTTCTGCCACCGGTGGGCCACCGCACCGGTCATTGCTATCTGGCATGTCTGGGTTGTCACTGTATGCTCTACAGGCATTACTATCGCAGAAGTGATGAAATCGCCCATAAGATTCGTTACTAAATTCTGAAATCAGTTGATGCGCACCCATTAGCGGCTCACCATCTCGCCAGGATTGCACCGTTTTTGTTAAAAAAATATACTCGACAGGAATTCGTCTGTTAGGAAAATTATTTAGACGCTCGGCGGAAGCACGACACTTTTCATTCGACGGTGGACGAAATTTCGGCAGCTCAGAATTCGACACTAATGCGGTGTCGAATAGGCGTCAACCCTTTTTTAAGGGTGGGGTGGGGGTGGGGGGTCCAGACATCTTATTGACCAGTGCCTGAGTGAGTGAGTGGGATGATTCAGTTTTGCTATCAGAATCTGGTTTAGATGTTATTTATCATTTATCAAAGAGTTCAACATGCAGATTTTATAATATAAGCCTTTCTTACAGAGTGTACGTTCACAGACGGATGACAGCAAACCACTTGAGAAACAATATGGTGACAGTGACACCATTGTCAATTTCCTTCTGCGAATCGCCTGCCAAGTTTCGAGATGATCAACTCACACGAACTGTACGAATGTTAAAATCCATCAAGAATCATTCAAGAAAATCCGCAAGAAACATTTGAGAAATGTATACGAACCGGACAGTTTTCTGATTCGGGACATTCGTAGCGTCAGTGAAAGCGGGGCATCATGGACCCACAACAGGCCCGAATGTATTTACGAATCAAGTAGGAATCGGGCACGAGTAAGTTGAGTCATACCTTATTCCTGCAATTCCTACAACTTTGATTCATGATTCTACACGATTCGGGACATACGTAGCGTTAGTAAAAGCGGGGCATTAGCAGGGCACGGTTCGTAACCGCTGGAGCTATTGATCTGAAACTTGGTACATACATGTAACCCCTAGGTCAAATAACCTATGACACCAAGTTTCGGTCGGAATCGACTCTTAGCTTTGCCACCAGGTGGCGGAAACCCAAAACACAAAAAGTGCAATAACTCCTGAACTTGATCGCCTCCAAATTTTTATCATAGGTGTATCTAATGAGGGCACATAACAGCTTTGGGTTTTACCTACTTTTCAAGGTCACATAGGTCAAAGTTTGAAATCTTGTTATCTTGGTGGCACGTTTCGTGGCTATTTGACCTCTGCATGTAATATCTTCTGACTTGGTGCCTTTTTTACCAGTGCCTTTTTTACCGTATCCCGGATACCCTCTGTACCTGGTGCCTGGAACTCAAGGCTTGCCCAGGAACATTTCGATGTAACATTTGTCATTTGTTCTTCTGGTACATTAACCGAGGTGAGCACATGGTCCACGCACCATTTCATTTTACGAAAACCACTTCAAAAATGATTAACTTATGTATTCACAGTTTTGTCTTTTTTTTCAGGTCAGGGATACCGTTCGTATTGTCCTGCCTACTTCTGCCGTCAACATCCATTACTTGATCAACTTTGGGGTCGAATGAGGCATCCTCTCCAGTGTCCACCTATCCGCCCAGAGGTTTGGCCTGAGATAAAGGATGAATTCATCCAGATGATTGGAGAATTGGAATTTAAGAACATCACAGAATAGAGGTAATTCCTGTGATGACCAAATGTTATCATGAGAATTGCAATGCAAGTAAGATGACAAGTCAATCATCGCGATTTGACGTCTGGCAACAAACTATCCCACATAACTGAGACCTTTTGGCGGGGGTTCACTGTTTAGGGAAGACAGGTGCACTTTAATTTTCGCTCACCTGGGGTGAGCTCTTATGATGGTGCAGCATCTGTCGTCCGTCAGCGTCATCCGTTAGCAGGGCATGTTTTGCAACCGCTGGGGCTATTGATCTGAAACTTGGTACATTTTTACCCCTAGGTCAGATGACCTGCCCTTTGACACCAAGTTTCAGTCCGATTTGCTTCCAAACCAAAACGACAAAAAGGGCAATGACTCCTGGGCAAGTCCACGGCCTCGGACACGACATAACTGCGTTTACACTGCCAAAATTGAGTGAACTCTGCAAAAAAAGTGGCAGTGTAAACCTGCCAAGCGTACCCGGTCCGGACCACACGTGAACCGTACCGAGACCCGCAGAAGGAGGTGGTCTCGGTCCGGAACGAGTACGGCACCCTGACCAAATGTACTGTCTGAACCTGACACACAGCAAACTGGACCGAGTCCACTTACCTGGGACGGTATTGATCATGCGCGCAGTTGTCCTTGTGTCACCCGCGGGAAAACTCGGCCTGCATTCCGCGAGAGTTTCTTACCTCCATATACTGAATGGAGAGCGGAGTTTCAGGTACGTTGCCAGGGGTTGCGCTAGCCTGAAAAATGTGTTAGCCACTGTGGCTAACTGACTCTCAATTTTTTTAGCCACATTTTAGTTGTGTTAGCCACTGTGGCGAACCAAGCCCAAAAAATTGTTAGCCACATCTGTTCAGTCTGAGCCAAAGTCACTGTGAAGCATGGAGGGTGTTGTGAGCAAGACTATTACACATGACTAGAAAGTCTACGGCCTGACCATGTGCTTTTGTTTTGACTGGAAACTGAGCACATGGCTTTGTTGTGTCTGGATTTGGACTGTTCCACTTTCAAGTGTAGGGGTTGCAGGAACCTGTTACATGCAGTCTTTGCATCATTAAACATGCTCAGGTATGTCAATCACCCCTCTGAAATTATGGGCTTTCGCCACAGTGGTGAGGTCTGTTGAAAATATCATCACCACCCAGACATTTTTATCGCATTGGCGAACGTGGCGAACGGCTAGCGCAATCCCTGCGTTGCGTGTTGACTCATCACTGCAGTTGCAACGATATGTAAATGAAGTGGACCTGGTCCGGTCTGAGTACGGTTCACCTCAGCCATGTCAGCTGGACCGAAACGGCTATTCTTTCATATATTCAGTGCTGTTTCTGAAATTTTTGGAACCACAGAAAGATATAATACCCTGCATCATGTCAGGTCAGGCTCTTGTCCTTCTGTGCCCCTTGTATGAATTAAAAGTTTGTTGTGATTCATGATTAGTGCACTATTCGCTAATTAGTTGCATCACCGATGTAACATCGCACAGGGATTGCACAATTGGGTAACGAGTGGTACCATGAAGTAGCTTAGCCTCCCCATTATCATCCTACAAGGTTTGCTGTGGTTGAATTCTAACCGGTAATATTGAAATGATCCCGGGGATACCGCAGAACAAAGGAGTTACTATTCTGTTTAGGGATTACATAATTGGGTAATGAGTGGTACCAGGAGTTACCTAAAGCTGCGTTTAGCTGACACGCGGAATGCGGTATGGGGACGCGGAAACCCTGGCGGAAAGATGTTGTACCGGTATGCGAAAATGCAATGCATTTTCCGCTTCCGCATTCCGCATCCGCATTCCGCGTGTCAGCTAAATGCAGCTTTAGCCTCCGACCGTATTATCATCCTGCAAGGTTTGGTTGAATTCTAACCAGTAATATTGAAATGATCCCATGGATACCACAGAACAATGGAGTTGCTCTGCTGTTGCTTGGAAATTTACAAAATTGGGTAATGAGTGGTACCAAGAGTTAGCTTAGCCTCCCTATTATCATCCTACAAGGTTTGGTTGAATTCTAACAAGTAAGTAATATTGAAATGATCCCAGATGTACCGCAGAACAATGGAGTTGCTCTGCTGTTGCTAGGGATCAAATAACTGGGTAATGAGTGGGATTGCTGGTGATTCCTACCACTATGCTGTCAAGCCAAGTGGGCACAGTGCCATTGGCACTATTTTTGCAACTTCTCTTATGGTACTGGAGTGTTCACAGACTTAAATACCTTTTTCAGAATTCGAGGTCACAGGTTGTCAGTTCCAGTAACAGTCTTCAAATGGTATCATATGATGACATGAAAGGATCTCTGTGGAAACCATCTTTGAGCAAGCTGTGCTAACATGTTGGAATATCGTGGAACACACCGACTCCGGGGATACATTTGCTTGCTGTACAAAACCTGGAACGATCTCCATGCTGTGAATGCTAAAATGACCGTGTACTTGGACGTTGAATCTGGATATTGGAACTTAACTCGAATGTGGTTACTGGTACTTGGTATGTTGTTCTTTTTGTGAAATCCAGAAGATATGTTCAGTTGCTTCACAATCATGACAATGTTCATGTACTTAAGTGCAAGCCAATGTGGAAATATACTATACATGTACTTCTCTGCCATATCTTGACCTGGCATGAAGAAATCGTGAGACTGTTGGTTGAATGAGGCGCTGTGATATGGGGATGGTTGGGGTGAGCAGTATATACATGTATGTAGCTCTCCAACCTGAATGTAATCTTCTGGTTTTGTGTTCTGTGACACCTGATATTTTTGCTACATAAAACACCAAAATGGGCTCCGAGGAACCACTCACAGTGATATCAATAGGCTATTACTTGTGGCATTGGGAAATGAGAGGACTGGTGGGATGAAAAAAAAATCATGTGGCTTGAACCAATTGTCAGAAAGTCCTGCAATATCATGTTTGAATGAGTCCATACTGTGAAGTTTTTGTAGTCAAGATCAGGCTCAGGCCAGCCTTTTTAGCTCACCTGGGGTGAGCTCTTGTCGTGGGTCTGCGTCCGTCGGCCGTCGTCCGTCGTCGTCGTCATCCGTTAGCAGGGCACGTTTCGTAACCGCTGGAGCTGTTGACCTGAAACTTGGTACATATATAGCCCTAGGTCAGATGACCTATGACACCAAGTTTCGGTCCGATTCGACTACTGTGCTTGGCCACCAGGTGGCGGAAACCAAAAACACAAAAAGTGCAATAACTCCTGAACTAATGACTGGATCACCTCCAAATTTTTATCATAGGTGTATCTAATGAGGGTACATTACATATATAACGGGTTTTTGATTTGACCTACTTTTCAAGGTCACAGAGGTCAAAGTTCAAAATTTTGCTATTTGGTGGCGTGTTTCGTAACTGCTTGGGCTATTGACATGAAACTTGCTACGTATACACCCCTATGTCAGATGACCTATGACACCACTTTTCGGTCTGATTCGATTCTTCGCTTGGTCACCAGGTGGCCAAAACCAAAGCTCAAAGTCCAGTATCTCCTGAACTGTAACTGGATTGTCTCCAAATTTTTATCAGTGTCCATCTAACGAGGATACATGACCCTGGAACATTTCGATATTTAACATTTGTCATTTGTTTTTCTGGAACGTTCACCCTGCACCCAGGTGAGCACATGGTCCATGGACCATTTCATTTTAGCTCACCTGGTGAGCTCTTGTCGTGGGTCTGCGTCCGTCGTCGTTGTCCGTTAGCAGGGCACGTTTCGTAACCGCTGGACCTATTGATCTGAAACTTGGTATTACCGTACCACAAGCGGCGCCACTCCGTCTCCTGTTCCTCCTCCATTAAGTATTGGGGGAAAATCTGGCATGATTTACGGCCAATCCCCCCTACATTGTACATGTATGTCAAAGTTCAAAATTTTGCCTTTTGGTGGTACATTTCGTAACCGCGGGTGCTATTGACCTGAAACTTGGTACATATATACCCCTATGTCAGATGACACCAAGTTTCGGTCCGATTCGATTCTTGGGTTGGCCACCAGGTGGCCAAAACCAAAGCTCAAAGTCCAGTAACTCCTGAACTGTTCACTGGATTGTCTCCAAATTTTTATCACAGGTGCATCTAATGAGGATACATGACATATGTAAAGGGCTTTTGATTTGACCTACCTTTCAGGGTCACAGAGGTCAAGTTCAAAATTTTGCCATTTTGGTGGAGCACGTTTTGTGGCTATTTGGCCCTATTCTAACTTGGTGTGATCATCTATCTTCTAGTACTAGGTATCCTCTATGTGTACAGCAAATTTTTGCCCAATTGGAATGCAAATAATGGTTACCAGGCAACCATCTTCGAAAATGGACTTCGGCACATATGTCAAAAATTCTCATGCCAGAACGTTTTGACCTCGAAATTTGGACCATAATCGTATGACCCTGGAACTCAAGGCCCCTGGAACATTTCGATTTAACATTTGTCGTTTGTTTTTCTGGTACGTTCACCCAGGTGAGCACATGGTCCATGGACCATTTCATTAACCTTAGTGCTCGAGTCCGCCGGTGATGTTTCTCCAAAATTGAAAAAAAGTTTTTTCTTCAAATTTTTAGATCCACCGACATCCAAATGACTGAAAATGGGAAAGAAATTTTATTACGCCTGCCACCTCTTGGATCCAAACTCAAAAATTTACATTTTTTGTTTTCGCGTGAGTCTGTGTCTGAGTTGCAATCTCGTACCCAGAGTTCAACATTGCCACAAGGAATGATGGTGGCGACCTCTTCTGATTCATGATGCTTAAATCCATCATGGCGGCGCTGGCGGACCTTCACATGCTGTTAGCCTGTTAGACATGTTAGACCTGCCATGGTTTAAGATTATTTTCATAGATGGGCCGAAGAGATGGAGTCAGATTTCTAGGCAAAAACAGGACTATTTTTTATAACATGTTCTGTTGGGTAATTCTTTCTCCTGTGTTGCTTCAAGTGACCATCTTAGTTGATTCATATGGTCAGCTGCGGAAGCTCCACTCTGATTTGGATGCAGTGAGTTAGTTTAAAAACAAGAAATTTTTTTTCTTCAAATAAATATTTAACATTATTTCTTCCTCCAACATCTGTGACATCCACATTTTATTGACACTAGCATATTGACCCGCGGCGAACACATTTTGAGGGAGTGTGTTTGTCCTTGAATATCCTGTGGTAGAGGGTCTGTTGCTTTATATTGATGAGTTTGTTTGGAGAGGGCCAGTTTCATGGACCTAGGAATCAATCACATCTGGCATTGTCTGGTTTATTACACCTCTTCAGCTCATAATGCCAAGGTGACCCAGATTCATGATAGCTATAGGTTACACATGAGTCCTATCTGTTTAATGCCAGCCACTCATCTCATTCCTAGGTAGGTCACTCCCGTCATGCCCGTTCTTGTATGGCAGCGCAGGTCACCACACATCTGATTTTCTCTCTTTTTCATGCAAATCATCACTTTTAAAACCAAAATTCCGTAGTAAAACACACTCCTCCTATTGTACTGTACACACAGGCCGCTCTACGAAGGATTCAAGCCCTAACTAAGGAGGAGATAGGGCAGAGAGTCCGGTCCACCGTAACTGTGTACAGTCATTACATGGCAAGGTATAGCAGATAAACAGGTCAACTCAGGTTGATAACAAAATCCAACATGGCTACCGTCCATTATAGTATAGATAAGGGACACACTGCGCTAAAACTACTGTAAAATTATTACACTCAACCCAGGACATAATCTCCAAGCATAATTTCCTTCAGATACCTGTATTTCTATTTATATAGGCTGGAATGTAGTCCCCCAGGCTATTTCTAGAATGCAATGTTTACTGTTACATCACGCGGCCATGCCAGGT
>NMRB01001192.1:39195-60795 GCA_002633025.1 Notospermus geniculatus
GGTACCATGGCGTAGCGTATCCTCCCCATTATCATCCTACAAGGTTTGGTTGAATTCTAATCAGTAATATTGAAATGATCCCAGGGGTACCACAGAACAATGCTGTTGCTAGGGATTACATAATTGGCTAATGAGTGGTACCATGGCGTAGCTTAGCCTCCCCATTATCATCCTACATCGTTTGGTTGAATTCTAATCTGTAATATTGAAATGATCCCAGGGGTAGCACAGAACAATGGAGTTGCTATGCTGTTGCTAGGGATTACATAACTGGACAATTAGTGATACCATGACATAGCTTAGCCTCCCCATTATCATCCTACAAGGTTTGGTTGAATTCTAATCAGTAATATTGAAATGATCCCAGGGGTACCACAGAACAAAGGATTATATAATTGAATAGTGAGTGGTACCATGGCGTAGCGTATCCTCCCCATTATCATCCTACACGGTTTGGTTGAATTCTAATCAGTAATATTGAAATGATCCCAGGGGTACCACAGAACAATGCTGTTGCTAGGGATTACATAATTGGCTAATGAGTGGTACCATGGCGTAGCTTAGCCTCCCCATTATCATCCTACATCGTTTGGTTGAATTCTAATCTGTAATATTGAAATGATTCCAGGGCCCGGTTTCACAAAGAATCTTAAGTCAGTTTTGTTGACTTAAGCCTCAATTTACCCGACTTAGGCCTAAGTCTGCAGTTCTCAAAAAAACTTAAGCCAAAAAAGTGTCTTAAAGTTAAGACGGGTAGCTAGGAGGCTTAAGTCAGCTGGAGATGACTTAAATATGGCGGCTCTTATGCGACCAAACTTCGCGCTTCGCGAATATTTGCGGCGGAGAGGGCCAGACAGGGTTATTTTAGACCGCCAGAATCCTTTAGAAAGGTACTCCGCGACGGGGGTGAACCTGATACCATCTATGGTTTCTGTGAAATCCTTGCTCCTGCCTTGGAGCGTCCGACGGAACGGTCTCATGCCATCCCTGTTCCGATCAGCGTCTGTGTGTTTCTCCGTTTCCTGGCCTGTGGTTCCTTCCAAATCACGGTCGGGGACGGAGAAGGACTTTCGAAAAGTTCAGTCAACCGAATAGTCAAGACGTGCCTGGACGCTGTGTCATCTCATCTTGACGAGATAGTCCGGTTTCCGCGGGGACAAGAGGCGCTGTCTGATACGAAGAGAAAATTCTTTGCAATTGCTGGTAGGTAGGCCCAGGCCGTATGCATCTGCTTTGTCATTATTGTACAGTTGTTGTTGGCGTATGTGACGTCAAACCAATGAACATATACCCCGGTGTCGGCCCCTATTTTCCTTTACCTACACTGAACATGCTTAATGCAACATGCGACCGACAACCACAACGTCAGAACGTCGTGACATACATGTGGCATAGGGCCTACATCATGTACATGCATACACACGTGGCACAGATCATAGGCCTACATGGCATCCAAAGCAGAAAAGTTGACACAACGAATGATGATGATAAATAGGAAGTCAACTTCCAAGAATTCGCAAATTTTCGGCCCCACTTCCCCAGGCACTATTTAGTCAGACAGAAGAACCAGAGGGAGAGAAGACTGAAGCTGAAAACCTATAAAAACAACAAACATCATGGACACATGTCATGCATGCATCTGCATGTCATGGTAGACCTGGCCTAGCCCTAGCTATAAAAAATGCTGAAGTAAGTATGCTTATGCTGAAGTAGGCCTAATTTTTATTCACTTGATTGATGTTTTGACTGGCTTTTCAGGTTTTCCCAATGTAATTGGTGCACTCGACTGCACCCAAGTGAAGATTTTAGCCCCTCATGAATTTGAGGAGGTATATGTGTGCAGGAAATCCATGCATAGTATTAATGTTCAGGTAGGTGTTCACACATTTTTAGTCGACCACTTCAGTACAGGCAGTGGCGAGACATTTAAGAAATAAATTATAAGCCATTGATTGATTTTGTTTTCATTTCAGCTCGGTGTTGGGGGGTGGGGTTGTGTGTACGTTTTGATAGGCTAGGCCTAGGCCTACCCTAGATAGTATAAGTAAGTAGAGGCCCAGCCCCCTATATAGGGGTAACTGGTGATTTCGGCCCACGGTGATTTCGGCCCGGTGATTTAGGCCCCAGTTCAGTTGCTGCTAAATGGTAACTGGTGATTTCGGCCCACGGTGATTTCGGCCCGGTGATTTAGGCCCCAGTTCAGTTGCTGCTAAATTACCATGCATGCCTGCCTAAATAAAGTCCCAGTGATTTCGGCATGTCAATTACTAGTTTTGCTGGTTATGCTACCGTAATTAGGCTACGTTGTAGAATTAGAATTAAAATTTATTTATTTAAGACAAACATTGGTTAACGATATGAATGAACATGATCATGGAAGAAAAAGATGTACATTTTTGCCATGATGAGCGATGCGTAACTTGTCTGCATGAAATCACATGAAATCCTATATAGGCCTATAGGCCTAAGTCTAAATAAGTCTAGGCCTAAGTCTAGTAGTATCATCATAACCACCCATGACTTCTAATGTTGTATAACGTGGTTCTGTTTCATTGTTTGGGCTTTACCTTTGTTGCAGACTTGGCGTTGTGTGTCAAAGTGGACATACAAATGTACACGATAAATGCTCTTTATTGAGAGAAGTTTTTAATGAACATTGTTTTATTACAGATGATATGCGATGCAGATCGGGTTGCCACAAATCTGGTTGCCAAGTGGCCTGGCAGTGTGCATGACAGCCGCATCTTCCGTTTGTCTGCCATTGGCAGGGAATTGGCTGAGCAAGGTATGCGTACTTTCAAGAATATATTACCCAATATAATAATATATAATTAGTATATAATATATATTCTTGATACTTTTTATCTGCAAGTTACATGTACTAAATTGTTTTTTTGCTGCCCATCTGAAGTGCACACTGTTGATTTCGATAATATTTTTTGTACATAACACCGCTTTATTTCAAACAGTGAAATAATTAAGTATGTCATTCTCCGGGGTCTTTCCTGTACATTCCGGCAATTTTAATGTCAAATAGGCCTAAGGCATAAAGCCATTTCAAAAGTTATAACATACTAAAGGTGGAATTATAACATTATATGAAGACGATTATTGTTAATGTTTAAGTGCACAATTGGTTATTTTTTTCCTTTCAGCTCAACATGATGGCTTCCTCCTTGGTGATAAGGGTTATGCCCTCCAGCCATACCTTATTACTCCATACCGCGACCCCACTCCCGACCAAGCTGCATTCAACCTTTCGCATTCTCGAACGAGAACCAGAATTGAACAAGCTTTCGGCATACTGAAGCGGAGATTTCATTGCCTGCACACAGAAATCAGACTTCATCCTGAGCAGGCATGCAAAGTAATTGTCTGTGCGGTTGTTTTGAACAACATTGCCCTCCAAAGAAATGATGTCGTGGAGCCCTTGCTGCAGCAAGATTACGACCTGGCTCCAGTTGACAGAGATGCATTAACTGGGCGTGTTGTTCGAGACAACCTCAGGGACAATTACTTTGCATAAACTGTCTCAGTCTGTGCATTATCACAATTAATTGTTTGGTCCTTTGCAGTCCTTTCAAGCAGTCCTTTGCAGTTGTTATACAGTAATGTGTATTAGCTCTATCTGTGTGCTTACGTCATCGGAGTATGTCCGCCATCTGTCATATGTTATTCGTGAAATAAGAATTATGTGTGGGGTTATTGTGCCTTTTACATTTAAGTGTCAAGCTACTTCACAATTATTACCCCCCACACAGCTATAGGCGTGTGCAATCAAGCGTGGGGATTGAACCCGAAACCTTATGACTGTTAGCCGCTGTGGCTCCAGGCACATTTTGTATCAGGTTGCTTGGCCAATTGTCCTTGATGTGGAGTGTCATGCTGACAATTTAATTACCTCTAGTGTATCATAAGTAGGGCATATGACAACTCATGTAGAATGGTGATAATTTAAAGCTGAACTGCATGAACAAAAAAAACACTGTGCAGAAGTATGGTGGTCTACAGAAGTGCAAATTCCCTTCAGAGTATCTCCAGAACATGATGGACTACCGGTCTGTTTGGTAGCGCCACTGTATTCAATCTCTGAATTCCAGTCTATCAAGACTTAGTGTCCAAGTGATAGTCTGATAATCCACAGTAAACTGAGTGTGAGGTTGGTAATGTTTCTTAGTGCTTGCTTGTGCCCTATTGATAAACAAATAACATACTGCTCATCTGACTTACAGAAACTCCAATTTGTATCATTACAAACATGTTGCATATAAATCTTATTTCATTTCTTTTGCCATAATTTCGTGTTTTTTTAAATACATTTTCACCAAAATGCAATGTACTTTGATATACGTACCTGACTCGCGTGATGTGTGGTTATTTGTAGAAATCATACATGTATTTAAATGATTTCAATAATTATGGCCAAAGAAATAAAATAAGAATTGTCTTCAATGTGTATGCAATGATATCTGATGGCATAATCCATCAATCAATGTATTCTGATATCTATTAATGTATTTGATCTCTTTCAACATGCCTTTATCTCCATCAATGTATCGTGCATGTACTGGTAGAAACACCTGTACCGGTATATTGGGAACCATACAACTTCTACAATTCATATTGTTGTAGTTTCTGTTTCTCTTTACCACCACCATCGTGGCGTGGCATGGTGGTCTTTTTTCAAAATGCTGGAATCTCCTTTTGTTGTTAATGCAGTTCAGTAAAATACTGATTGATTGAATAGTGGAAGTTCGATGACCAATTGCTGATATTGTTTGATGGTGCTGTCCTTTGTATTCTTATTAAAGGATGTTGATGACCTCTCTTCTCACATTTGTAAAGGGCTGAACAATTAGTTGTGTTAATTGTTCATAGGTGAGCGCTTGGTCCATGGATTATTTCATTGACCTTCAATTCATTGTCTCAGAGAGACAAAGTTCTAAGGCTTTCGATGTATTAAAACTCTGTGATTGTAGCCATTTTTGTTGGCTCCATAATAAGTGTCAGGTGCAATAATCTACAATTCGTTATCTGATATGTTCACTTCACATCCCTTTTTTGACAGGTTAAAACATGTAACCTTGACATTTCCATAAAAATGACAGAGTGATAAAGTGCAGTAATATAATATTCAATATATTCTTCAACAGTAATAAAATTCAATATATTTAAAATTTCAACAAGTTTGAAGTAACATACATTGTAACAATTTAACCTATGTATATTAAATAATGACTTGTAATATATTCCTTTACATACACCAAAGGCAAATGGTACTAGGTTGAACTCTGCAATGTTACACGACCCTGTTCACCTTTTAGACAAGCTATTGCACAATATATTTGACAAGCTGACGATAATAATACATGTCACTTTGACTATTGTCTGTGTTTGTGGTAAAGCTGTTGGTAATAGATTAACCACAACTGACAATGTTAGCCAAGTGCAATTTGCCTTAGTTATCTGGAAAGAACTATATCACAAATCTTGACACTAAAGGCGGTGACAGACTAGTGCGTACGCGACGCGGAGCGACGCTGTTTCTTTTGTGTTTTTGCGCTCCACTGCACATGGTGCTCAGTAGTGCCTGAAAACACAAAAGAAAACGCTTAGCTCCGTGCAGCGTCGCGCTAGTCTGTCACCGCCTTTAGTCCAAATGTTGAAATGCTGACTGCAATTTGGTAAGAATTTTGCTTGCTATGGATCACAGTTATTTTGTCAGAAAATCCTGTAAGCGCCCGGTTAGGCCCTACAACGACATTTATCTATTGTGTGTGTATACCCAACAGTAGATAAACGTCGTCGTATGGCCTAACCAGGCCCTTGCGAAACCTCCCTATTATCTGGAATTCAGTCACAAAGTAGGTGTGCACTGGTTGACATAAATATGTGGACACTTTGAAAAATCAAAGTTATTTTCCTCACTTTTATCTGTAATCACTAATTATTTTAATTATTCTTATCATTGATGATCACATTTTCACCTTGGCAAGTGGATTATACAATCCCATGAGGCTACCCATGCCAAATACTATTGATATGGTGTTGCTGATGATGTGGTTCATCCATTCTTGTCACCTCCAATAGCTTTAGCCTTTGAATTTGAGAAATTTGAATGGCACAAATCTTAATTATGTTTATTATTTATATATCAGTATCCCCTCGTTAAAACCTTTGGGATATTCTCAATGGATTATGTAACCCACTTGTCAAAGTTAGAATGTCCTCATTAGTAAGAAAAATAATATGTAGTTAGAGACCGAATGAAGGAGAACAGGAAAACGACTTACGATTTTAAATTTATCAAAAAATTTCTGTCAACCAGTGTATGTGCCTTTCATTAATATCTATTAATATGAAAGGATAAAAATTGTTTGGCTCCATATGGGGGCAATTACCTGTGTTGTGTAGAAACATTGTCGAACTGTACATGTACATAATGGGTGTTCCAGAAAAAAAACATCCCACTTTTCAAAGTTCAATATCGAAACCAAATGCAATGTAACTGCACGAAAATTAAGGTGTGACAGGACAAAGAGGTTATGTGAATTTCAAGTCAATATCCCTGCTGGGTATGTTATAACATATGGTACAATGTCTGAAACTGCAATACAGAGATGTAGATTCAACTGGACCACCCGATAGCAGAATGAAATTCACACTTGTACTTTATCTTATGAACAGCTTTAATTTGGTTAATTTTAGCTCACCTGTGGTGAGCTCATACGATGGTGTAGTGTCCGTCGTCGTCCATCGTCTGTTTGAAAGGGGCTGGAAGTTGAAAACTCAAAAAAAAGTCCAGTTCTGCGCCAGTAAGTCATATAGACTTCAAACTTGCAGGGATGGTACATTCACACAGGTGAGCACATGGTCCATGGACCATTTCATTATTGTATTCGGTCTAACACCTTGGGAGATATTGAAGTTTGAAAAGTGGAATGTTTTACGGTACAGCCGATATAGCTGGGCCGTTATTCACAATGCTCTCTAAACTTTACGGGTTGCATAATCTGATGATATTCATTTCGTCCTTGATTCCCCTGCGGTTATTTTAGTTCCGCATGGTCATAATATTCTATTATGAACCACAATACTCTAAAAAGCCGGTGGCAGACTAGCGCGATGCTGCGCGTAGCTGCGCGTTTTCTTGTGTGTTTTCAGGCACCACTGAGCACCATATGCAGTGGAGTGCAAAAACACAAAAGAAACAGCGTCGCTCTGCGTCGCGTACGCGCTAGTCACCGCCTTTAGATGTAAAACCTGTTCATTAACTTACATGGGTTGGACTACGTGATTGTCATTGTGACGTCACGGACTACGGCGGTCGTTTTAAAAGTGATACTCCTGAAAATTTATGTTTATTTAAAAGACGAAAGACTTTTCTTGGATAGTTAAAAGGCAGAACTGTTAATGAAAGTCGTCGGATGCTGATGAACTTAAAGGCTGAGTAGTTTTAGGTAGCACGGAGGTTTTATTCCTCTGAATTGATCGAACTGGCTGTGCGAGTCAGGAATGAGTGGACTTTGTGCAGTGTATTGCTACGTACATGTACATGCACTGTACATAAGCTAAAACGTTGATCCCTGAGTAAGCCACGACGGTAATCATTCCGTCTAATCCGTCACGCATGGATACGTCATCAGTGCAATCGGGAGAACTTCGCCCCAATACAATGCCAGGAACTCCAGTGCCCCAGAAACAGGGAATATCGCAGGCTTTGTCTGAAAAGTGTCAAACGCCAAAGAACGACGTATTAGTGGCTGAGAATAGTGAAAGTAAGAAAAGAAAGCAGAAAGATTTATCCCCACAGCAGGGGGTTAGTCCTGATCACAAAGTGTCAAAATCGGAGTTGACGGAGATTTCTGATAGTTCAGCTGATGCTAAGTCGGTACAATTAACAACGCCATATTGGCCTACATATCGTTCGCGCTTCAGTCTGGCACGACGGAAAATATCAGAAAAGCGGTTATTGGGAATTTCAATAGTGAGGAGATAGCCGTAGCAAAGCATATGCTGTGGGAACATTGTGACGTATCTGTGATTGGGAAAAAGGTCATGAGGCAATCATCGCCTGCTAGGTCCGCTGATGAAGTAATATAATGTGGTGGACATAATAACAGCAATAGGAAAATTAGACCAGAAAGGAGTTATGCCTGATATTGTGATATCAGCACTACGTCTGGGTGATCTTCCCAGGTTTCACCCAGAAGATCTCAATACGTTGTCGGTAATTCAGCGGGTTAAAGATGTAGAATCCAGGACGGATAAAATCCAAGAATGTCTTGAGACGGTTATTCGTGAAACGACAGATATGAAAAAATCAGTAGCCAACCTGGCCAGAGATGGTAATGTAACTGATAAGCAGGAAAGGACATTCGCCGAGGTCCTGAAAACGACGATCGAAAGGAAGGAGACTAGTGAAATAAGAAATGATGATAAAAGTGTGGAGAACACAACTGTTGCATTGTCACACGAGATGATGGAGACAGGAAATGGCGCCGATGAACTGAAGACAAATAACGAAATAAAGGAACCGTTACAGTTCACGAGTATTTATGCCAACGCTGGGTCATCGAGGGGAGCAGGAGCGCTCGCTGGTTCTATCCACAGGGGCGGTGGCCGTGGACGAGGACGCGGTAGAGGTGTAGACGTTAGATCGAATCGAAATGCAGGGCGTGAACTCCACTCCCCCGGGAGACGCGAAAAGGACAGTTTACGCCTACCGTCTAATCCTGATGTTCTGCGCTTGAGGGGTGGTGCAGTTAGTTTAGATAATCTGGGGCAGGTTTTAAGTTCCCCCGGTATCACACCAAAAATAATCAGAAAGATGCGAATCGTAGGAAGAAATATATCGAGGGAAGGAGTCAGAATGTGAATGCAGAACATTTTGGGGTGAGAGGGGCACCAGAACCGAACAGAGATTTGTTCATCTATAGGGTTGACTCGAAGACCAATATGAAAGCGAGTTACGAACTTACATAAAGGACCTAGGATTCGAAGTGAGAAATCTAAAGCAATTGTCACACGTTGATTCTATGTACAAATCTTTTAGACTGACGGTGCCAAAGTCCGAATTTAAGGAACTGTTTGATGAAACCTTGTGGCCGCAGGGCATGCGTGTGAAGAAGTATGTTCTTCCCAGAAAAGGGGAAGATAGAGACAACAGAAATGACTATTTATGGTGACTATAGTGTTATCATTGTTTTTGATTCTGTCCTTAGTCATGAACCCATTGCGACTTGCGTCATACAATAGCAACGGTTTAGGCCCAGGGCGGATTGAATACATACGAGAGATCTTGAATGACTGTGATTTCCTATTGATTCAAGAACACTGGCTAGTGAGTGAACAAATTAATCAGTTGAAAAACAAACTTGGTGGTGATTTTAATCTGCATGGCCAGTCAGGCATGGACGAGAATATTTTATTACAAGGTCGACCATTTGGTGGGACGGCCATAATTTGGGCAGCGAATATGCAAGCGAAAATAACACCGATTGTTTGGGAATCGAAAAGAATTTGTGCTATTTTGGTAGAACCCAACAATACAACTGATTCTGACATGTTGATCACGAATGTGTATATGCCTAATGATGGTGGTGGTCAAACGATTGTTTTTAATGAGGCCCTTCAGGAAATATCAGTGTTGTGTGAGACATATAATCCTAAGTATATTGCAATAGGTGGCGATATTAACACGGATATGTCTAGGGTCGTTTCGGCCCATACAGTAGCTTTAAACCAATTTCTACAGAGGGAAAATCTTTGCCTCGGAATGAGGCACATGGTATCTCAAGTTGATTACACATATGAGAGTAGAATGACTGGAAATTTTTCATTGATTGATCACTTTATTTTATCGGAAAATCTGTTTGATTGTATAAGATCTTATGAGGTGAGACATAAAGGTGATAACCCATCTGACCATTCTGTTCTCCATATGTCAGTTGACATACCTCTGGCTAATCATGCAAATAGCAGTAAAAACACTGGCTGCAGGGAGAGACATGAGTGGGAAAAAGCTACGAGAGATGACATATATGCCTATCAGAATACGCTTGATGCCAATTTAGATCAGCTGAATATTCCTTTCGATGCACTGAGATGCCGGGATTTGCTTTGCGACAGGGCTGATCACAAAGTTGGCATCGAGCAATTTCATAACCTGCTTGTAAAGGCTTGCATTAAAGCAGGCATAGATACAATTCCAATGTGTAAAGGGATGTATGGTGGTAGGCCCCCGGGCCGCGCCGGGTGGAATGATGAGGCTAGGGAAGCTAGGGAGAGGGCCATCTTATGGCACAATATATGGAAGGAAAATGATCGCCCAAGACATGGGGTGATAGCGGATATTAGAAGACAGACGAGGGCGCAGTATCATTATGCTGTAAGGATGGTTAAGAAAAATCAAAATAGGGTATCCGCTAACAATTTGGCCAATAAAAGTATGGTGTGGAAGGAGGTAAAGAAAATAAAAGGTACCTCAAACACTTTGCCAAATAATGTAGATAACAAAGTGGGCAAGGAAGAAATTGGGCAACTTTTTGCAGACAAATTTAAGAAAGTTTATAACCATGTCTCGTATAGCGTTGATGAGATGAGGGTTTTGAAGGAGGGTATCAACCAAAAGGTAACTGAGAGGTGCTGCAATGGCTCGTGCTATAATGATCATTGTATAACAGTGAATGATTTTAAATACGGGTTGAAGTGTTTGAATGCAGGTAAAAAGGACAGTATCCCCGATCTGAGTACAGACCATTTCATAAATGCTGGCGATAGGTTTAGTGTCTACGCTGCTATGTTACTGAATTCTATGGTAACCCACGGCTATTGTCCGCAAGATTTCTTGAAAAGTACAGTGATTCCTATACCAAAAGATAATCGCAGATCTTTGAATATGTCTGATAATTACCGTGGTATTTCGCTGAGCAGTGCGCTTGGCAAGATTCTTGATTATATCATTATTAAAAAGCATAAGGCTGCACTGGCATCAAGTGACGCACAATTTGGTTTCAAACAGAACTCGTCAACTGCAAACTGCAGCACGGTCGTTAACGAAGTTATACAGTATTATAAGAACAATAACACCCCCGTGTACTGTGTCACACTTGATGCAAGTAGAGCCTTTGATTATGTAAATTATGTAAAACTCTTCCAAAAACTCCTTGGGAGAGGTCTGTGCCCAGTGACAGCTAGATTTCTGGCCTACCTTTTGATAATTACCGTGGTATTTCGCTGAGCAGTGCGCTTGGCAAGATTCTTGATTATATCATTATTAAAAAGCATAAGACTGCACTGGCATCAAGTGACGCACAATTTGGTTTCAAACAGAACTCGTCAACTGCAAACTGCAGCACGGTCGTTAACGAAGTTATACAGTATTATAAGAACAATAACACCCCCGTGTACTGTGTCACACTTGATGCAAGTAAAGCCTTTGATTATGTAAATTATGTAAAACTCTTCCAAAAACTCCTTGGGAGAGGTCTGTGCCCAGTGACAGCTAGATTTCTGGCCTACCTTTACACGAACCAGATCATATGTGTAAAATGGGGAGACTATATGTCCCGGACTTTCTCAGCTTCAAATGGTGTAAAACAGGGAGGTGTATTGTCACCAATATTGTTCAATATCTATTTAGATCAACTCCTAACAGAACTTGAGAAGTCAAAAGCTGGTTGTTTTGTAGGGCATATTTTCGCTGGAGTTTTCGCATATGCGGATGATGTTATCATACTGGCCCCCACATTATGTTCTTTGAAGACGATGCTTGAAACAGCACGGTTATTCTCCATAGAATACAATATATCTTTCAATGCAAAGAAGAGTAAATTCATAATTTTCAGAAATGGGTTAGTAATTAATGCACAGGCAATGCTGTACAAATATAATGTAAAATGCATTTGCTAGACTTTATTCATATGACGCATAATGTGGAATTTAATTCCAACGTGCATCCCTTGATGCCCACATTTACTATTTGTGTGGCGGTCTAGGAAAACCTGTCGGATGTCGCGTTTGAGGAAAGTGTTATTGGCCTTGATGAACCCGCACATTTCAATAGCTGAAATGTACTACGTAACAGGCAAACAACAGCAGATCAATACACAGGCAATCTAAAAGCCCTTGTTGATCACTCAGCGACTTCCGACGGGTTTTCCTAGACCGCTACACATTTAAAAAAAAAAAAAATTGGTCTGGGCATTCTGCTTGGTATGCAGATAGCCTATGTGATTCTGCTTATACCATATTTGTGAGTATCAAATGGGCTGGGCAGAAATGGAGGGTTGTTACAATATCGGTCTAACTGTTAAATTACTGTTCGTTTTGCTTTAAACTTACACAACTGATGCTTTGTACTGAATGATTAACAACTATGATGACAAAATTGATTTGCACTTTACTAATTAGAGAGACAATGCCAGATTTCAGATGCCTACAAAGACTCATCACTTCACCACAGGATTTCGCATACGCCTTTTCCATGTAGAATGCTGACAAGTTTGTGTGGTATGAGTGAATTATTTTCATTATGTTCTACAAAATATTGTGTTTCTGAATTTTGGTCCAAAAGCCTAACCTATGCAAATTGAGCAAGCTTTTAACAAACCCGTTCAAACCACTATGAAAACTGACCACAGGCCCGGGAAACACTGATTCGCCTGGAAATGTAGAATGACTCAATCAAGCTATACAAGGTGATGTTCTTTTTCGGAACCATTTTCCCAACTAATTTTTCATTATGTTGCAGTTGTTTGATTTTCATGATAATTTCAGGTATAATATTTTATGATGTGAACTACATGAAACAAAAATGTGACATCAGCTTCAGTAATTAGGAAAACAAAGAGCATTTGCAAAATGTCTGAAATCAGCATGAAAACAGTGAAATTATTCCCTAATGTTTGTTGTGCTGGGAGAGTAATCATGGTGCTACATATCATTAATCAAAAAAATCATTACTAAACATATTGGTTTTGCTGAAATATTTGCATAAAATGTGTGATTTACTTCATTTCAGGA
Organism: Notospermus geniculatus; assembly: GCA_002633025.1. Classification (NCBI taxonomy): domain Eukaryota; kingdom Metazoa; phylum Nemertea; class Pilidiophora; order Heteronemertea; family Lineidae; genus Notospermus; species Notospermus geniculatus. Next base: position 52,222 of record NMRB01001192.1, read on the forward strand.
CACCTATTTAACTGGGGGGAGAACAGAAGAGTACATCTAGGTCTGTCAGGTTTGAATGGAATGTTGTGATAAAGTATGTAGTCAATATCAGTTACAACATACATAATCAACCATAGCATATGGGTTGGACAAAGTGATCAGTGGGACGTCTAATTCAAGTACATGTATTCCATTTTATGACATAGCTTACATCACACCAACAAACCAATCTACTCACATGTCATGGTTGATTATGCATGTTGTAACTGATATTGAGCATAATCTTCACTACAGCATTCCATTCACACCTGACAGGCCTAGATGTGCTGTTCTGTTATCCGCCCAGTTAAACAGGGTTGCAGAAATGAAGAAAATCACACATTTTATGCAAATATTTCAGCAAAACCAATATGTTTAATAATGATTTTTTTGATGAATGATAGATAATACCATTACTCTCCCAGCACAACAAACATTAGGGAATAATTTCACTGTTTTCATGCTGATTTCGGCCACTTTGCAAATGTTCTTTGTTTTCCTAATTAATGAAGCCGATGTCACATTTTTCTTTTATGATTATGTAGTTCACATTATAAAATATCATACCTAAAGTGATCATGAAAATCAAACGACTGTAACATAATGAAAAATTGGTTGGGAAATGGTTCCAAAAAAAGAACATCTTGTGTCATCATAGTATAATTTACATGAAGTACCTTTGGTTTGAATGTTGTTAGGACGCATGAAATTGTTCTTGTGTCATCATAGTTGTTAATCATCTAGTACGAAGCGTCAGTTGTGTAAGTTCAAGCAAATCGAAACAGTAGTTTAAGAGTTAGGCCGAACTTGTAGATGCTGGTAGATTTTTTTTGGCAGTAGATGAGCTGCTGGTAGATGTTTTTGGCAGTAGATGAGCTGCTGGTAGATGTTTTTGGCAGTAGATGAGCTGCTGGTAGATGTTTTTGGCAGTAGATGAGCTGCTGGTAGATGTTTTTGGCAGTAGATGAGCTGCTGGTAGATGTTTTTGGCAGTAGATGAGCTGCTGGTTGTATGCTGTGTGATTGAGACGAGAGGAAGAAAATAATGAAATACTACTGTCTTGAGCTGACTGTAGATGTTGTTTGCATTATATGAGTTGATGGTAGATTTTTTTTTGCAGTAGATGAGCTGCAGGTAGATGTTGTTTGCAGTAGATGAGCTGCTGGTAAATGTTTTAACTTTTATGCTGTGGTGATTGAGGCGAGGGAAAGCATTGTGTTATAAGGAAAACTTGATACATTCTTGCAGAGGGCCGAGTTCACAAAGGGTGTTTTAAGCCTCACTGTCACAGTATTGATTATTTCACGACATTTTCACGGGAAATTTTCACGGGAAAGTGTTACAATTGTGCAGGTAGAGGTCTCATAGCCTCCTGAAGGTCCCCGAAATGCTTGCCTGATATGCATTTCAAAAACATAAGGTCAGGGCCTGGCTGCACCAAAATTATGTACTTATCGTACCGGAACGGGTAGGATATGGAATTTAGAACAACTGTTTTTCATGTAACTACATAGGCAAAAACATTAGGGCGATGTCCATTGCTGTTGTTAACTTTAAGACAGCACATACGAGACCATCTTCGATAATCAAAGGCAGATATGCTCATCACTGCGTTACATCGCACATATGTAACGCAGTGGTGAGCAGATCGGCCTTCGATCATCGAAGATGATACGAGGCAATAAACACAATAATGTACAATCTCGGTCATAAGTTATTAACCAGTGGATATTTGTTAATTACTCCATCATCCCCCAATATTTTTTCACCAATTTTTGAGCCATGATAGTTAGAATCATTTGTCCATTATATGGCATGATGATTTTTCTGATCAGTTGGCTGACTTGGGTTTTACCACAGTCATCATAATGAGATTTTCGAACACTCCGCATTTCCTGAAAATTTTCACCTGCAAAATCTTCCTGTGTCAGCATAGATGGATATCAGCATCAAAAAGTTTCAAAATATTTGATTTTTAACTTTAAAATGGCAACTTTGTTGGGATTTTTTTGCACTCAGCTTTCAAGTCCAGTGAACTGCACTCTGAGATGACCCCGCAAGCTTTACTACCTTCTTTATTAACAAAAATACAACCTGGTTTTCCCTGTGGTCAGGCATTTTATGGGTCAATTTGCATTCATTGATCGTGATGAATAGGGCCTGATCAGATTCGGGTTTATTGGTTTTCCAGAGTCCATCAGTTTCATAATCGACATCTGATTGAATGGTTGAAACTGATCTGCATTCATCTTTAGGAAGAGCATGGTATGAGGGCCTATTATTATTAGGTGAGTAGTAAAGCTCGAGGGGTCATCTCGGAGTGCTGTTCACTGGACTTCAAAGCACAGAGCAAAAATCCCAACAAAGTGGCCATTTTTAGGTTAAAAAATCAAATATTTTGAAACTTTTTGATGGTGATATCCATCTATGAAGACACTGGAAGATTTTACTGGTGAAAATTTTCAGGAAATGCGGAGTTTCTGAAAATATCATTTTGACCAGCAAAGTTCGAACAACGGTAAAACCCAAGTCAGCCAACTGATCAGAAAAATCATTATGCCATATGATGGACAAATGATCTAGCTATCATGCATCAAAAATTGGTAAAAAAATATTGGGGGAGCACAGATTAATTAACAAATATCCACTGGTTAATAACTTATGACCGAGATAGTATATTTGATGAGGAAATTGTCTCAAGTGCCTTTTTGCTTAGCATATACATGTACCTTTAGTGTGAGGCTGGCTTCAGAAGGATGTGACTTTGTCAAATGCATGATGGCATTTCGTGCATTTATTGAAGCTGTAGGCCCTATGTGTCTGAAAATAAATCACCATTTGTGAAATCGGCCAACAGTGAGTGGATTAAAATGTACCATCCAATTTCGCTTTCTTTGCAAGATAATAATCTGTCATAACTTGGTATAAATGTATTTGAGTGTCAAAGAGTTCCCTCTGCTTCTTCATATTTTTTCACTCTCTAGCTCAAGACAGTTGTATGACAGTTTATCAAGATCTTCCTTTGATCGTTTCTTCGTAGAAGTACTACCGGTAGATGTGCCTTTGACGCTGAACAGGTCACTTAATGATTTGCTGACTTTGGGTACAAAAGCAGATGAGGGTACATTGAATTCTTCAGCTTTGGCAGTACCGGTACTGCCAACAGCAGAACCCAGCGCGGCTGGAAGACTGATATTGGCCAGTGGGTTTCTTTCGCTTCGCTTACTGTCAGTAAGGAGAGGCATGCACGGCTCCAAAGTGATGATTGGTTCAACTGAAATATATATGTAATAGCTGTAGCCAGTGAAACATGAGGTGAAATGCACACACAAGAATACTGAAAGTAACAGAAATGGTTTGTTGAAGTCAGGATTGCATATCCATTGTGAAATCAGACTTCGGCCACTTTGTAATGTTACCATCTAACTTAAAACATCACTGTATTGAATTCAGAAAGTGCATACATGTACACTCATGGACATTAGTTTATCTACATGTACACCTGATACTTTGAATATTTCAAATACTACTGGGCCAATTTAAACACGGTTTGTTGCAAATGGAAATATATTTTATTGGTTATATTTGTGCATCAAAATTGTTGAAATTTCAAAATATCTTAATTATATAATAGCTCATCAGAAAATGAACACTAAAAATCAGACTTCTTATTATGTAATATGTTTGTGATTTTTGTTACTGATGAGCTATTATTAATATTACGTAATTACGATATTCCTAAATTTCCAAAATTTTGATGCAGAAATATGACCAACAAGATGTATGGTACTTTCATATGGAAAAAAAACGTGGTAAAATTATCCCAGTAGTCATGCTAGTATTTGAAATATTCAAAGTATAGGTGTAGATAAACTAATGTCCATGGCTATACGTCCTTTGACGTTTATAGTGTAGTGCAAACAAAACTGTCCACAAGATACCTGGCTTCTATGTGTACAGGAAATCGTTGCCCGGCTCTTTGTAAACAATGGTCACCATGCAGCCATTGGTAGACTTCGGCACATAGGCACCTACCGGTACGTCATAAGTTCTCAAGTCATATATCTTTTTACATTGAAAGGGGCTGGGCAGTAATGAAGGGTTATTACAAGTTCGGCATAACTCTGAAACTACTGTTCCGATTTGCTTGAAACTTGCACAGATGATGCTTTGTACTGAATGATTAACAACTATGATGACATAAAAACAATTGCATTGCTCTTTGCTAATTAAATCAAGGAGACAATGCCAGATTTCAGAGGTCTAGAACAACAAGAAATAGTCATTCTTTCACCGCAGAATTTCTCATGGGCCTGTGTCACATAAAATGCTAACAAGTTGGTGTAATGTCTGTTAATTATTTCCTATAAAAATTGGTATTTTTGACGTCTGGTTCACATGCCCTACTCTGCAAGTTGAGCAAGCTTTTACAAAGCCATTCAACCAGTGAAACTGATACGACTGGGAACCAGTGATGTCATCCAAAAAGACCCAATGGAACTGTGCACTAACAGCAGAAAATGCACACTTCACATGAATCACCTCAGGTTGGAATGTTGTTGGTCTAAAGTACTTCAGCTTGTATTGCAAGTATTACGTCATGGCATAATGGTACATTCAATAGATCTGGAACCAAGGGACATGACATCACTCATAGAACCAACAGTTAAATGGTTGGACAAATGACCCTCATGTCATGCGTCCTAACAACATTCCAACTGAAGGTAATTCATGTGAAATGTATTGTCAGTGTATAGTTTGATTGAGTCATGTGGGTGAATCAGTGGTTCCCAGGCCTGTGATCAGTTTTCACATTGGTTTGAATGGCTTTTGTAAAAGCTTTAGCTCAACTTGCAGAGGTTAGGCATTTGAACCAAAAATCTAATACATGTTTTGCAGAAAACAATTAAAATCATCAACTCATATCACACTACCTTGTTAGCATTTTACATGACATAGGCCCTTTCGAAATTCTGAGGTGTAATAATGACTATTTCTCGTATTTCTAGGCATCTGAAATCAGGTATTGTCTCCCTAAATAGTAAAGAGTAATGCATTTGTTTTTGTGTCATCATAATTGTTAATCATTTAGTACAAAGCATCATCTGTGCAAGTTTCAAGCAAATCTAAACAGTAGTTTCAGAGTTATGCCAAACTTGTAACAACCCTTCATTTCTGCCCAGCCCCTTTTCCCCATAATCGTGCGACCCTGAAACTCAGGGCCCATGGAACATCTATATTTAACATTTGTCATTTGCTTTTCATTCCGGTAGTTTCACCCAGGTGATCAAATGGTCAGTGAACCATTTCATTTTGGTGCAACATAAACAGGTCACATTTCATGTGGAAAAATTATAATTTTTCCCACAACCACGACTTCCATATCTGTAGAATTATTCCCTGGTCATCCTGTGATATTTGCTAGTGTAGGCCTACCTGCGCCTGATTCAAAGCCTCCAAGGCCAGTAATTGTTGGATCCCCCTCTCTCATGATGTAAAAGGCTTCCTCTGCATCAGTGGGTTCGGGAAGGGGTTTTCCTCCACCCGTAGGTGGATGTCGTGACTTTGACATCTTTTCATTCGCTGTCAGTGGAATATAAAAATACATAAGGTACGGTCCTATTTGTATCACTATCAAATTACCAAAAAAACCAGTCAGTATCGTGCGACCCTGAAACTCAGGGCCCATGGAACATCTATATTTAACATTTGTCATTTGCTTTTCATTCCGGTAGTTTCACCCAGGTGATCACATGGTCAGTGAACCATTTCATTTTGGTGCAACATAAACAGGTCACATTTCATGTGGAAAAATTATTATTTTTCCCACAACCACGACTTCCATATCTGTAGAATTATTCCCTGGTCATCCTGTGATATTTGCTAGTGTAGGCCTACCTGCGCCTGATTCAAAGCCTCCAAGGCCAGTAATTGTTGGATCCCCCTCTCTCATGATGTAGAAGGCTTCCTCTGCATCAGTGGGTTCGGGAAGGGGTTTTCCTCCACCCGTAGGTGGATGTCGTGACTTTGACATCTTTTCATTCGCTGTCAGTGGAATATGAAAATACATAAGGTACGGTCCTATTTGTATCACTATCAAATTACCAAAAAAACCAGTCAGTCTGTCATTTACATTATACAATGTACTATTGAACACACAAGACTTAGACAGGTTCCCGGGCCAGGTTATCCCTTTCAGCTACCATAGGTATAAACAGAAATGTTTAACTTCGCTCACATGATGGCAAATTGTTGTCAGTCATTCAGCTGATTTGTTTTTTTACCTTGAGACTTTATATTTTTATATTTCTTTATGCACTCCTTCTCAGTGCGAAGTCCACAACCAGACAAGCTGTAAAAAAATCATTATGATATTGGCGTATTGTGGACTTGAAGTATTTAAAATTTAAAAAAAGTAACTACTTCAAATTCTTTACTCCAAATACAAGTGATCAGTTGAGTTCAGATGAATCAACGGTTCCTTTTACAGCAGAGTAATCACGTCCGCCAAATATTTTTTTACTTGTATCATCCAAAGGTTCACGGTAGGCCTACAAGCCGTACTTGACTACTGATCATTATACATATCCTCTGCAACATTTACTGTCCTTGGAGTAACTTTGTATATTGCATATCCTACACTCTGTGATATAAGTAATATTGTATATTGCATTGCCTACACTCTGTAAGTAATATTGTATATTGCATAGCCTACACTCTGTGATATAAGTAATATTGTATATTGCATTGCCTACACTGTGATAATTATTATAAAATTGTAAAATGCTGTATTTGTGATTTTATGCCTCAGGAAAAGTGTATTGTATGTACATTGTATGTTGTTACTACAAATAAAAATTGTACATATCCGGACTCCCACTATTAAATAAACAGCATACTCATGGACATGATGAACATTTATTGTAATTCATTCAACAAAGTACACTTAACAAGAATTCAATTACTTGTCCCATAGCCCTATTTCAATTCAGTAATGTTAACTAGTTCAGACCAGTTAACATTGCAAAAAGAAATCAGCTTTGCTGTATGGGCCTAATACGTTCAGGACAGCCATCTACAGGGAGACTTCAGATTTTATACATCGATTAGCCTTGACGAACAAATGTGATGGTTCGCCATTATGCCATTAGGAGTCTCAACGCACTCCATGACCCCACCTACGCTGATTTGTTGACGTCATGTGACCCACGCGACGCGATAAGTAATGACAGTAGGCCTATTTAAAAAACAGTCAGTCAGTGCGAGGATCTTGTGCCAGTGGTGTTCGGATGTCTTGTCTCGGTCCACTGCTGTGCGTGTAATAGACAGGATTAGCACCTTTCCGACTCCGACTTTACGAGAAGGAATTGCAGTCCGCTGTGGACATCCTTGATTAAAACGAGTTGGTATGCCTAGACGTTTTCAATTCATCAAACATTCAGAAAAATTTGGCATTTATCGGAAATACGGATAAATTATGAATATTGAACTCGTAACCCTACTCGTTACGACTTGAAATACGACTACAATTCACATTTAGGTGCACTTCCGATTACGAGTCAAAATTATTCTGCCACAAAGTTATGGCATTTTACGATTTGCAAACTTCTATCAAATCGTTTTTATCTAGGATGACGACAGCGGACTGCAATTCGTTCTCGTAGTTGTAGTCGGAGTCGGAGTCGGAAAGGTGCTAATCCTGTGTAATAATCTTGACGGGCCAAAACATCATGTGGCGAGACACTAGGCCTATGACGATGTTAGGGAGGCCTAGGCCTAAATGTTATCCAACCGACCTGCCCGAAGTGACGAATGGCCAAATAAAAGTGGTAAAGTAGGCTCGGGCTCATTCATGGCAAACGCCATAAAAATAGGCCTAGGCCTAGGCCTAGCAAGCGCCGTAGGGGCCTACTTATTACTGATACCACCAGTATTTGTATTTGTATTTCATTTTTCCGTCAGGGCCGACGCTATGGCATTATTGGCCCTGGTAGCCATGGTAGCCTAAGTACGGAGGAGGCCATCACAAAGCTACCACCACGGCACCAGTATGACTGAGTGTGTGTGTGTGTGTGTGTGCACATGGTGCATGCGTTCGTGGGGGGGGTAGCGTAGCCTACGACGGCTACGTGTGTGTGTGTCAATAGACTATGAATAGAATAGGCCTAGGTAGGCTAGGCCTAGGCCTATACCGGGACCGTCCATAGTAGACATAGTCAGTGTAGGCCTAGCCTAGTCATGGTATTGGTAGGCCTACTGAGCATGTGAGATGAGTGTACCTGGCGACTTCTGCCGCCACCTCTTGCCAGGCATGGCTCTTGGAGGCCTTGGTGACCTTCCCAGGTCCTTCAAACCCGCTGCCTGAAAATTTCTTCAGGCACTGGACCTCCCTTTTAGCCACGGCCATAATTAGTAAGGTCTCTTCGTTGCCATTCCAATTGACAGCCCGTCGTCTGCTGTCGGTCGACGCCATTTTGAGTGTTGATGCTGGTGGACGGATCATGTGACTGGTCATGTGATTCGCTTTCTCACCTCCTTTCGCAAAAGAGCTCCATT
>NMRB01001192.1:64017-75188 GCA_002633025.1 Notospermus geniculatus
CGAGGTTCAAAAAGGTAGGTTTCCATAAAAACTAGGTTTTTATCAAAAACCTACTTTTTATGGCATAAAACTTGGTTTTAGTAAAAAACTTGGTTTTTTGACCAATAAACTTAGTTTTATGGAATAACTGGACATTTCAGTGCAGAAACTTACATTTTGTCGATAAAATGGGGGTTGTTTGGCATAAAACCAGGTTTTTTGCCATAAAATATAGGTTTTTGACAAAAACTAAGTTTTTTGATAAAAACCTATATTTTATGAAGCAAAAAACTAAGTTTTCTTTTATAAAACTTGGTTTTAGACAAAAACTAGGTTTTTTGGGAGAAAATATTAGTTTTTGTGAAAAAACCTATATTTTATCCACAAAAACTAAGTTTCATGAGCAAAAAACTCGGTTTCAGTGCAAAAATATAGGTTTTTTGAATAACTGGACAATCCGCTTGCCAAAGGCATCCGCCTTAATCTTATTCAGTAGCCAGTATTTTACAGTTCTAGGGGGGATGCCATCCATAAACAGAAAATGCCGACTGATTTTTTTTCTGGAGACTTTTTGGAGGTGGTTTGGCCGGCCTACTATTATGAGAGAATAAGGTTGAAAGACACTCACCGAATATGATGTCCGTGAAGCACTTAGATTCAGGTTTCTTTTCGCGTACACGCAAACCAAGAGGGAGAGTGAGAACAAGTCCGCAGCTGGGGTTTTATAAGATTTCGTTTCGTCATCAAGACAGCCACCATTAGTGCATGCTGTAAAGGGAATGCAGAGTAAGGATGAGTTATAAAAATGACTAAAGCTGATCAAATTTTCTGCAGATGGTAGAACATCTACAGACAAGAAGAGGAGCATTGAGGACGGACAGTTACCACACCTCACATCCCATTGACTACAGCGTCATAAGACAATCTGAACTCCAGAAAGTCTTCGATAGTATCACATACGGCAAGGTACGTCGTGCTAGTAAGCAATGAATGGCGTGGGTGACATCAGTCATTATACACCATGATGATGGATGTGATAGTCGGCGTGAAAAGATCACAGCAGCTGCTTCACCAACTCTGGAAAGGTAACCAATACTGCCCCAGTTTTCGAAGAGATAACAGGAAAAGCTAGAAAACTCGAATTCAATACTGCCTTTCATCACTGAGTACATGTATCCTAAGTGAGCACTACGGGCGCGGCGCGCCTCCTCCATGCCTTGTTCAGTATGGGGCGGATAGTACTAGTATTTCCGACATGAAGGAAGCGCTCACATTGTGCCCCCTATCTTAAGGAGGGAGGGTGGGAGGGCGAAAAAGAATAGCGTCCCCCTGAAAGCCCAGTAGTCGCTACCCTTTCCGTAGGCAAGCAAGGATGTAGAATCGTGTCACCTCCGACCCTGATGTGGCCTGTGCCTGCTCACGAGAGAATGGGGGGGGGGGGGGGTTGGGGGGGGGGTTATGGTCCAGCATGCATGCAGCGCCACATAGTGTCAGCTTAGGATACCTTCATGTCCTTTCCTCCTGTACAGGGTGCTTTGATCCTCCTGATGTTGGATGGTGTGATAGGGGCGAAGGAATTCCGACGTGACATCCAAATCTTTCTCCAGACTCACCAGTTTGGCAACGCTGACCAATATGACCTTTACGACGCCTTTAATGAGGTAAGAGTAAAGATTGAACCTTCAAGAAAACAGCCGCGACAGCTGCTAGTTTCAACCTCTTCACCTGAACTAAAATGAATGGCTTGACATGAACGATCAGGAATCGTTGATGACGGCTTCTCACTTGCAGGCCCTTCACAACAGCGATAAGGATTACCTACGCGGGGTAGACATCGGTGAATTCATGCCGACCTGGATCAAACAGGCAGCTTACCCTGTTCTGGACATCCGTCGAGACGGGAACAGGATATTGGTAAACCAGAGCCGTTTCCTTGTCGACCCAACCGTCAAGATTCCTGACGAATTCAAGTCACCATTTGGGTAGGTAAACAACAAGTGACAGTTTAGGATCTCCCAAAGTAATGAGTGGAGCTGGAGTGGCGTCACCTTCCTTAACTGAAAATCGTGGAGGCAAAATGGACACGACGTTTCTCTTCTTTGCTTGTGGTGTCTTTGTCAAACATATTCTCCGTTGGCTCCTACCAGGAAAGGTAAGCAGTGAAATCTTGGACGATAGGAGAGTGGGTCGACGGGAGACTTCTGTTGTCTAGGTTGGCTTACATTAGATAATCTCTGTGATGAGTCGTATGTTTTCCATTTCCAGATACGTCTGGATAATCCCACTCTTCTTATCAACGAATGCGACAGGAAAGGCTGTGCAGACGCCACCGGTTTGGATGCATGGCGTTGAGCGTAAATATATTTTTTCCTCTCCATGACAATTTTAGGCCTGATAATATCAACCTTCAGAACTCTGAAGCAAAGCAATGACTTGTGTGTACCGTCTAGACTGACCCAACGTTCCGAGTCTGCAGCTCCTTTAAGTAACTTTTGCGGAGATGGTTGCTCTGACCCAACGTCAATCTTGAGCAATCGTCCGAGATATCTTGCTTATCCTTAACCATCTGACGGCCATTCTTTTGAAGGTTTTTTTGTATCTTAAAGTTGATATCAGCAAGGACATGAATTTCGCCAAGGCCGATGAAACAACCTGGATCCTAGGAAACCACGGCCTGAAGGGATATTACATTGTGAATTATGATGAGAGAAACTGGCAGCTTCTGTCCGATCAGCTCTTGACAGATCACACGGTAGGTGGATCGCGCGGACAGTCGATTTGTTGATTTGTTGATTCGCCGCAACACCACACTGCACTTCATGAATTTAGAACATATATGTATTTCCTATTGGTATCTTTGATCATTTTCTGTATGATTTGTAGACAAGGACAACGAGAATTGAGTCCCCTATTGAGTATACTTTATTGACGTAGTCAGCATCACGTTGTTACAAGCCGAAATCTATCATCAAGAACACGTGTCACAGAATATAGAGGGCGCACATCATTACATCCCCCTTTTTCGGAATGAAAGATAGATTTGTCCAGCAAACACACACATAGCAAAAGGGAAAACATTTTATACAAATGAAGAAAAGTATTGCAACGATTAACAAAATCACATGTACATTTACTGTAAGATGAAATAAAGTTGAAGACTTATTTAAGTAGTTTAAGTTTTTTAGTTGTCTCTGTTCAACTAGAATCCCACTAGTAAGAGTTACATCATCTCCAAATCTACAGACTCATCTTTTCAGGTTTCTTAGAGATCCTTCCCGTCCTGGTTACATACAACTGATGAGGCTTAGGAGGAGGTTCAATCCTATCTGGTTTAGATACAACTGGTTTGTCGAGTCGAGACCTAGGAACAGTTTCTTTACCCGGCTTAGGCATCTTCATTGTTTTACTCATATCAGGCAACTCATACTTCCCAGAATGGTTACTACCTACATGTATGGGTACTGAAGAACTCTGAGTCTCGGGACTCTTGGGTGCAACCCGACTCTCAGTCTTGGGCGGAACATCCTTGCCCATAGGCCTAAGATGATGCTTATCTCTCACATACAATTTCCCATCCTTCTCTACCTGGTATGTCCTATCAGATTTTCTTTCGACAATTTTTCCTTGCTCCCACAACTTGGTGAGGGGGTTCTGTACCCAACATTTCTGATCATCAACTAGAGGTTTAGGCTCAAACTTGCTAGCAGTCCTATCATGATAAAACTTCTGTTTCTCTTTCTTCTCCTGGAAGTGCTGTTTATAATCATCATGGACATTTGTCTCGCTTTCTGTTCTCAAGCGCTTACATTGTTTCGGTACCATAGGTAAGTTATTCTTGTACAATCTATTGTTCATAAGAACACATGGGGAAGGCAAAGCTGAATCAATAGGAGTTGTCTTCAAACAAAGAAGGCTGAGGTGTGGATCTCTCCCGGAGTACTTGCATTTCTTAAGAATCTTTTTCACAGTTTTTATGGTTCTCTCTACCTGACCATTGGCTTGGTGCCAATAAGGAGAACTTGGCGCTACCTCAAAATCATATGACTTCGCAAATTCCTTGAATTCTTTAGACCGAAATTGAGGACCTGTATCTTCTACCAGTTTTTGAGGAATGCCATGTTCCTCAAAAATCTGCTTCATCACCATTATCACCGTTTTGGTAGTACTGTCAGGGAGAGGTCTTATGATCGGAAACTTGGAGTAGTAGTCTACCAAGATTAGAAACTCATCCTTATCCAGAGTATAGATATCAGCTCCGAGAGTGTTCCACGGCTCAGGAGGTACCTCGAAAGGTTTCAAAGGAACTTTCTTATTGGAGTCTTGATAAACCTGACAGGGTTCTGAACTAACGTCTCGATTTCTTGATTCAAACCTGGCCAAAATACAGCCTCTCTAGCTCTCAATCTACATTTTTCCACACCTAAGTGAGCATAATGGACCTGATCTAAGACTTCTTTTCTCAAACTCTTTGGAATGACCAATCGATTGCCTTTCAAAATAAGACCATCCATTACTGACATTTCATCTCTGTAATTCCAAAAAGGTAACAGACATTCAGGACATTCCCTTCTCGTCTCTGGCCAACCCTTCAAAATCATTTTTCTAAGTTCAACCAATTCAGTTTCCTCACTAGTAGCCAACTTCAGATGTTCAATTTTCCTAGGACTTGCATTAAACTCTGTCTGGATTTCATTCACTGTGATATTCAAACCTTTGATCTCCTTCCCTGGCAAGGGGTCAACCCTGGACAGAGCATCAGCCAGTTTTAGGTCTTTGCCTTTGACGTAGGTCAAGCTGAAATCGTATTTCTGTACACGCAATACCATCCTAGCCAACCTAGGTGGCGCTGCACTGAGGGTTTTCTTCACAATTGAAGCTAGTGGCTTATGGTCAGTGATTACTTCAATATGCCTACCATAAGTAAAGTGATGAAAACGTTCTAGACCAAACACCACCGCTAACATCTCTCTTTCAATATTCGCATATCGCTTCTCTGTTGGCGATAAAGTCTTACTTGCATACGCTACAGGCTGAAGGTTCTCTGTCAAGAGTGGATCCTCACCGTTCTGAACACAAGCATCAGTGGGCTGCATCAGTGCAGCTCCCAAACCATAACCAGAAGCATCTACTTCTAGGTAGACAGGTTTTGACCTATCAAAATATTTCAAGACTTTGGGTGAAGCCAGTTCTGCTTTGAGAGCATCAAAAGCTTTTTGATGGTGTGGCAACCATTGAAAATGGACACCTTTCTTCAACAACTCTCTCAATGGGGCCGATAATTCAGCAAGGTAAGGTGAAAATCTGGACAAATAATTCACACTACCAAGAAAGGATTGTAAATCCTTAGAACAGCTAGGTTTCTCCATGTCTACAATAGCTTTCACTTTCTTTGGATCTGGCTCATATCCATCTTTTCCAGTTTTCATGCCATAGAACGGGATCTTTGTACACCTTATCTTGGTCTTTGCTGTATTCATTTTCACGTTATTCTTTCTACATGTATCAAGGAATTTCCTCAAATTTCGATCATGATCATGACCACTCTTATCATACCCCACTATCACTGAGTCGTCTGCTATGCCACAAACACCAGGCAATTCACCAAAGGTTTCATCCATCTTTTTCTGGAAGAGGTCGCTACTGCATGACAAACCAAAAGGCAATCTCAAGAAGCGGAACCGGCCATAAGGGCAAGCAAAAGTTGTTAGGTAGCTGCTTTCCTTATCAAGCTTCAGATTCCAAAACCCTGATCGAGCATCGAGGATGCTGAAATACCTAGCCCCTTTCAGCTTTGGTAGAACGTCTTCTAGGATTGGAGTGTAATGATAGGGTCGAATAATTGCTTCATTCAACCTTGTTGGGTCTAGACAAAACCTAATGCTGCCATCTGGCTTTGACACACATACAACGCTGTTACACCATTCAGCAGGCTCGTCTTTGGCTAGTGGAGCAATTATACCTATTTCTTGCATTCTAGTCAATTCTCGCTTCAATGGTTCCTGCAATGCTAAGGGCACACTCCTAGGTGGGCAAACGTAGGGCTTTACATTTGGATCAACTGTGATATGACATTCACCATCGAAACAACCTACCCCTTCAAACACATCTTGGTACTCATCCAATATTTTCTCGGTTGCAATTCTACTCTGCTCTCTGTCATGTTCAGTTTCATAGAAATCAGACTCATCATCTTGGCCATCATGATCAGAATCATCGACAATCACTGAATTTACATTAATCGTAATGATACCCAGAGCTTTCTGGGCGAGCGATGCAAGGGGGAAAACGTACTCTTAGGAGTTGAGAATTCTGGTGTGGAGATGCAGGATTAGGCCTACATGATCCCTCTTCTCCAGCTGAAATGTGGATCCGGAATGTACAAGAGTGCCAGCTGAATGAATTATCAAAGAACGTTTGTTTCGGAATAGAGGGATGCATCCCTCCATCCGAAAAAAATGGCTACCGCTAGGCTACCTACGGGCAGCCTAGCGGTAGCCTGCGTAGCTAATGGCATTATGGATTAGGATGTATGGGAAAATTCCACAGCAGCACTGAAATCCCGTCAACGAAAAAAGTATTTGTCGGCTATAATCCAAGTCATTCCCAGGCCCAAAAAGAAACATATTCACTTATTCCAGTAATCGGTAGCACTTGTCACAAAAGCACGTGAACGACGAACGACGTGCTGAACTGGCGGTTGGATATAGAGAACTACATGACGTGTATGCATGAATTAGGCAAAGCAGACAAAGAACTCTGTTACTATAAACATGATAAAGCCACATTGTGGCATTTCTGACAATGGCTTATGCTGATTCAATGGCCGATTACGCTGTTAACAGGCGTGATTTCTTATCTGCACCGGGTGATAGACAGTGAAGCGAACATTTGACCTCGGCTTGGCCTATAAGCAGAAAGCAGACGACCGCCACAAAATCCCGAATTTTCGTGTTATTTTCGGCGATATTGTATCCATTCATATATGATTACTTACTACGGATATCTTTCGTGGAAACAGTACCGCTAAGCACAACTAATACGGCGTGTTCACGCAATTGGAGACAAAAATGCATATTCCTGAAAAATCCTCTATGAGGCATTCTACTCGCTGGTTCGACAAAGTAATTCGCTGGCTACGCCATTTTTCGCCTGGCGGCGAGCCCAGGAACCATTGCGTCATGCTTTTCTGTTGTCGGTAGGCCTACGATGGCTCTTCCCTTGTCAGATACCACATAAAAGGTTTCAACACTACATTGACCTTTGTTGTAGACTTTGATTTTACAAGTACCAAATTGTGGTATCTCGTCACCACTATAGGAAATCAACCTTGTTTTGTCATCTGGATTGAGGTTACAAGGAATACCAAATTCATCACAAACGGCTCGTGGGTGTAGAGATTTGTACACACCCAACGGTAACAAATTACCTTCTGCACCAGTATCTATCTTGAACTTCACTGATTTTCTAACTTGCTTTGTGCGGACAGGCAAATTCACAAACAACCTGGATCTAGAATCATTACAATTCTCTAGGCTATCAACATGTTCAACATCGACAGCATGATAATACATACATGTAGTAGAGAACTTCTCAGACAAGTTTTCTTCATCAGAGCTACATGTGGTTTCACTTGAAGTTTCTTTTTCCACACTGTGAACTTTCTTTGTCTTTCCAATTCCTGTCTTTCCGTCCAGATGATTCCTGCTTGGCTTCTGACCTACAGACTTTAGCGAAATGGTTAAGTTTCTTACAATTCGTACACTCCTTCCCATAAGCTGGGCATTTACGTGGCGGATGTGTCATTCCACAGAATGAACAGTTTTTTCCTTTTCGGTTACGTGACTGTGAGCGATTACGTCTGTGAGACTTAGACCGAGGACGTTTATGAATCGAGTCAACCGACTTTCCACTGATTCCTTTGAGCTGCTGGTGAGCGGCCTCAGCTGCTTTAGCCTTTACCAAAGCATCCTGCAATTTGAGTTTCGGATCTGTGTCTTCTAGGAGTTTCTCTCGGACATGTTCATTGGTCGTACCTAAGATTAGTGCATCGATCACGTGATCGTCTTC
Source organism: Notospermus geniculatus (assembly GCA_002633025.1). Taxonomy (NCBI): domain Eukaryota; kingdom Metazoa; phylum Nemertea; class Pilidiophora; order Heteronemertea; family Lineidae; genus Notospermus; species Notospermus geniculatus. Next base: position 72,064 of record NMRB01001192.1, read on the forward strand.
CATTTCTTTGGCGTACCTGCAATCCTTTACTTTGAGCTTGAGCTCAGCAACGAATGTTTCTACGTTCTCTTCAGGTTTCTGCTTTATAGCACGAAATTGATATCTAGCGTACCGAAAGTTGGCATCCGGTCTGAAGAGCTTTTGGAACTTCTCATAATGGAGGTCGAGATTGTCTAAATCGTCGCCTTCAAGTCCCCAGGTGCTTACTACTTCTGCTCCTTCCGCCCCCATCCAATTGACAAGCATACTGCACTTGACAGGGTCGGAACATTCAGCATAAGCAGCACGGAACAGGTTTCTGCTGACTAATTCAAAACGACGCCATTCTTGATCCTTGTCCTTCGATTTCCAATCAAAGTGTGGTGGTCGTATACCACTAACGATTCTGCTTCTAGGGCGAGGCCTTGGAGCAGGCATTGTGCCTGTGGGTGCAGTGCCAGTGCCTCCATCACCACCGTCCTCCTCATCAGAAGACATGATGGCCAACTAACTAACTATAGATTAGCTGGGGGCCTAACCCGTTGGCGTTGTTCACCGAAGAGAAGTACTCACTCAGTCCGTGACAGTTAGATGTATTCCACTGCTCTATCAATCAGAAACTGACAGCAGAATGTCCCAAATTTGGCTTGTATGCATGTACACGACGAATGTATTAGCACAGTCCATGTGCATCCAGCATAATCTCAGCACGGCAAAATGTACAGTACGAATGTACATGCACCATATTTGGCGCGCATGACACAACAAGTCAACACAGTACCTCGATCACACGAAAATACGAGCATCAATCACCATGTCAAGGTGTCATAACGTGTTACCGCCCTCAATCTTTCCAATCCACGGGATCGGTCGGCGGGGATCTTAGATGATAGAGTTCTATGAGCATTTAACTTACTGTCCGAGAATAGAAAGTGTGATGGCTGCCATGTTGGATTTCCCGGAAAGTGGAGAGGGAGACTCGCTCCAGCAGAATTTTGCAAAATACGGGCGTAAATTCAACTAAAGTTCAATATTTCAGAGTTCCTTAACTTCTTGACACCATTTGATCATTTTCTGTATGATTTGTAGACAAGGACAACGAGAATTGAGTCCCCTATTGAGAATACTTTATTGACGTAGTCAGCATCACGTTGTTACAAGCCGAAATCTATCATCAAGAACAGAATATAGAGGGCGCACATCATTACAGTATCTAAAACGAGAAAGCACAAAAATTGACACACAAAATGATAAATATCAAGAAATCATCTTCCAGAATCTTGCGAATTTTTGACCCCAACCGGGGTCTTCCTCAGGCACTTTTCAGTTGGAGAGACCAGAAAAGGCTGAGAAGTCTCAGTCTTTTCTGTCCAAAATAAGCACCATGACATCGATAGATTCGAGGATAATGCATCGCCACGACTCCCCTTACATCACGCTGGTGATTCTTCATCCACACGTACGGTATTCTTACTTCTTCCAGGTCATACCCACAATCAATCGTGTTCAGTTGATTGAAGACACTTACAGTCTTGCCAGGTAAGACACTGTGTTGTTCATGTTCATGTTCTTTGTTCCTCATCTTCCTGACGGGTTTCAGTCGCTCCCGAACTAAACTTGAATTGGCTCGAGGTGATCACGAGATACCTTAGTTTCGTCGCCTTCAAGACAAGAGTAGAGCATCTTCGATTAAATCGAAGGCCGATCTGCTTTCCACTGCGTTACATCGCACATCACCCTTCGAGAAATTGACCGGTCCACGGCGTATCTGCCGCCGCGAGAAGAAGAGGCCAATCAGAATCGGTGTTGTAAAATTTGAATCGTGGTACAAATAATGGTAGCCGAACATCCGATATAAAGTGCAATATGATTGGTCGACCGGTAAAGTTGGCATCGTGCCAAGATACGCCGCCGACTGGTCTTTTTCTCGAAGGGTGATGTGCGATGTAACGTAATGGTGAGCAGACTGGCCTTCGATCATCGAAGATGGAGTAGAGTAACGTTAGACGGGGTGACAGGATAATGATACCGTATGTATCTTCTTTAGAGCTGGCCAGTTGCATCTGACGCACACCCTGCATTTCATGCGATATCTCAGGAAAGAGAAAGAAGAACACCCATGGGCAATGTTCTTTGCCAACTTTGGAAGGATTGGAGAAAAACTGCGCAAGACTATTAATTACGGCCTGTTGAGGGTAGGTGATTTCGGTCTGCGGTCTGACGTGGGTGGGTGATTACGATCTGTCGTGGGTAGGGGATGATTTGGTCGGCTTAGGGGAGGTGATTGAGTCTGTTGAGGAATGGTGATTTGGACGTGCTTTTTACTTGGACGAAATAACCAGTACACCGACGATAGTTTCAAATTAGAGGCTTCCCAACTTGAAGAAACTAATGAATAAAAAAGAACCATTTTTCAGTCCTTTGTGTTGGAATTGGTCGGGCACAAGTTTGATGACATAACATGGGACAAAGCGGACAAAATGCATGATTTGAGTAAGAATACAAGAGACAGCTTGATGGTACAGACACACGTCTTTCGACCTGTAACGACGTCTACTGTTACGTCATGTACGTCAGCTTATACTTATTAAACGGCTGATGTGTACATGTAGCACTACCTATGAATTGTTAGGATTGTCGGATTTCCCAACTCTCCTTGTTCACACGCACATTGATTGGTGGGATAAGCCGGAAATGAAGTATATAATCATCTGTTGCTCAATTTGTTGCTCCTGGGGGGCATCTACTGCTGAATCTCTCTTTATCAGATACATATTTCAAATTTCAGTCGTGTTGATCAAGCGATCATATCTGGGGCCTGTCAATTTGATTACCCACCATGTTTGAAGAAAATGGTGGAATTTTACAGGAATGCCAATGCTGTACCGTGAGTAGTGTTCAGACAGTCTTTGTTTCTACTAGACTGAGACGCAGCTCTTGGGCAAAAACATAACGAATCGAATCGTTCTGTTGACATCACTTTCTCACAGCCAGAACGCCTGTTCTTTTCGGGACATTGGTGCCTGAAAGCGATGAACAAGCAGCAGAGTTTCTCAGGGTGTTGGTGCCTGAAAGCGATGTACTAGCAGTAGAGTTTCTCAGGGCGTTGATGCCTGAAAGCGATGAACTAGCAGTAGAGCTTCTCA
>NMRB01001192.1:76317-97524 GCA_002633025.1 Notospermus geniculatus
CAGTCTCCATTTTCTTAATCTTTCCCACATTCATATGTTTTCATATCAATTTGTTTAGAGTGTGCAGGCTTTAGCTTAGGCCTACAATGCCTCTTTTGTCTTCTGTAGCCATCCGTCGGCTTTCTTAATTACACAAGCCATGTTTTGTATAGGAATTCACACTTGCCTTAATTGATTAATCTCTTTTCTTTCAGCTCAACCAGCCATCCATTTATTACAGACACCCTTTCAGGTCCAGCAACCTTGTGGGGCTTGGACCTTATTCATTTCTTAATTGCTCACTCATCTTGTTTGCAGGGATATTTAGATCTACTTCAGGGACTCAGCTCAGTCTATTCTAGAGTCTTGTACTGTTAAGTGCCAGCCTGAAGAAGACCCCGGTTGGGGTCGAAAATTTGCAAAATCTGGAAGTTGACTTCCTGTATTTAACCAAATGGAAATGCATTGAGTTAATGGTACCATCAGCTTAACGTCACTTTATGAAGCAGGCCCCTGGGCCCGGTTGTTCAAAACAGTATTTGTCACTAACACACTACCGTGACGTTAGTGCATCTTGGCGTTAGTCTCCATTAGTTAAGGACCATTTCAGTTAACACCACGTATCGTCTGTAGTCTAACATCACGAATACGTACCAAAACCCTTGCGTAATGATATGCCAATGAAAAAAGATCTTTTTTTATGACTCAGCAATTCGCTTCTTTAAACTTTAGATATTTAAATCGAGAGTTAGATCGCAAGGCCGCCAACCTGTATGGGGTATTTTCGTCCGTTGCTGAAAACCCGGCTGGTAGCCACCTTGCTCTCGAGGTGTACCCAGAGAGATGGAATGAGACAAAAGAGTAGGTGATCTGTTGAAATGTTTGACAGGATATCCCTAAAATTTGAGTTTGCTGACTTGCATGAATTCTGCAACACCTTACTCACACACTGCCACCAGTTCTAAGGACAGGATAAGAGCCTGGGGATTCGAGGTGCCGCCACTGATAAATCCAGGCCTCCTCAGACATCGTTTGGTCTGATGGCAACTTCCAACAACATCCAGTGGTATTATCTCATTCTCATCTTGTGTCCAAAGACCAAAAAAGTGCACACTGTATTAATGAATCGAAAATCATTCTTCCAGTTTGTCATGTTTGTACGTTCTTAATGTCTAATGGTAAATGCCCAATCCGCTCGGAACAAGACAATCCAACTCCATGAATTCATTATTGAGCACCAACTTGACTTCCTCTTCATAACAGAGACGTGGTTTCAAAACAATGGATGCGACGATCCACTACTTGTTGACCTTACGCCGCCAAACTACGACCTGCTAAATTTCCCTCGGTCATCTACTACTTTTGGTGGTGGTATTGCTGTGGTTCACAAGAGTTCCATCGATGTTAAGGCTTCGCAGATACAAGAATATGAAACTTTCGAATGGAGAGAAGTCGATGTGGGCAGAATCAAGATTCTACTTGTTTATCGGCCACCTCCCAGTCCAAAGAACAAGCATACGTCTGGGGGTTTCCTACGTGACTTCTCTGATCTCTTGGATACGTATAGCACCGAGTCATCGCCTGTGATTATCATAGGAGACATCAACGTGAAAGTCAACCTTCCTAATGATCCAGAAACGGTCAGATACATGGATCTATTGTCAACCCACGGCCTACATCAAAACGTTAACAAACCCACGCATAAGTCTGGTAACACGCTGGACCACATTATTGGTCTTCACTCTGACAATCTACTTGTGAACTTTACTGTGGACCCGCTCATTGCGATTTCGGACCACTTTCCTGTTTTTTTCACCTTACGATGCAAAATCGACACCAAAAATCGAAACAGGGTGGAACGTCAAGTGCGGAAGCTCCGTGACATTGACCTTACAACATTCGCTACTGATATCCGTGATCAGTTGAAATTAGTAACTGGAAATGCCATCGTTGCCTACAATGACATTGCTGTCTCTTTGCTCGACAAACATGCGCCTGTGAAAACCATTCGTATCAAAGGGGTCACCCCTAAGCCCTGGTATAGCAGTGAAATTCACTCAGCTCGCCGTATTAGGCGTCGTCTTGAACGTCAGTACAAGAAAACCGGCCTGGAGGTGCACCGGCAGATGTTTGTTGAGCAGAGGAAAGGGGTTGTCAAGATGATATGTGATGCCAAGTCAAAATACATGCGAAACAAACTTTCGACCTGTAACTCTAAGGACATGTTCAGGGAGGTAAATTGTCTACTGTCGGCAGACAGGGGCAATCACTTGCCAGAAACCCAGGACAACATGGATTTGGCTAATAGGTTTGCTACCTTTTTCCATGATAAAATCAACAGTATCCGTGTTGGGTTTACAGATCCTGTTGTCGTATTACCCCACGTAAATACTGAGTTGTCCACTCTAAGCAATTCGTGTTTTGCTAGCTTTGAGCAAGTTACTTCCGAGGAGTTACTGAAAGNATGGCGCTTGGAGACACGGATGATCCGTTTCCCGAACGGCCGGGTTATCATGGTTTTATAGACACGGATCCGTGCCTCCAGGTTGATTATCGCTCTTGGAGACACGGATCCGTGTCACCAAGGTGAGAATCGTCCTTGGAGACACGGATCCGCCCCGCCGGCGGAAAAGTGAACACCGACGGTGACTGACGCACGTTCCTCCCCCAGAAGAGTTTTCGACGTTTCAGGCCAAGCAAGTTGCCGCGACGGTCGACATGCCTACATTAAAATGGGCGTAGTAGGCCCTACTTTGTACGTTGAAATGCGGGGATTCACGTTTGTAGCACTATTTGAGGGTCATTTCTAATTATCTCTCCGTTATAGGCCGCCTTGGCCTACGTGGTGAATTTTTGTTTTGTAGACATGTACCGGTAAGATCGGTAGGTCTAAACTTCAAAATAAAAGAAATCCATCCCAAAACCTCCAATCCACCTCAAAACCTTCCCCTGGCGTTCCTGGCCGCCCTTTTTTATGCAGGTTTTTAGGCCTATAGGCCTATGGAAGGACATGCCCTGGAGGCGAACTTTTTTCCCCGACCCTAAAGTTCAGGAATTTCTGGCTTTGAGTAGGCCTATTTTCAGTAAAAAGGAAAACACGAGAGAGAAGAAAGGGTGAAAAAAGTCTCGCCCAAATGGAGATTCGAACCAGGGACCTTCGGATTACTAGGCAAACGCCCTAGCCGACTGAGCTACCGAGGCAGCTGGCAGTCACAGTGGGGGTTAGCATGGTTAGCGTAGGCTGGGTCTTATTTTTTAATCCAATACATATAGGCCTGCCCTCGGTATCAAAAGGGTTTAGTAGGCCTTGAGGATGCCACATCAGACAAAGAAAGACAAAACAAACAAGTTGTAAACAATCATTGAATTTCGTGGCCCGCAAAAATACTTCTGATACATTAGCCCCTGGTGGTAGATTCTAGAACTAATCCTGGTGATATCCGTGTACAGAAGAGCGATTCCGGTCTTGCAGCCACGGATTTTCCGTGTCTATAACCACTTCGTTTTTATTTTGCCTAAAAAAAAGCTCAACTCAAGCTAGGCCTAGGCCTAGGCCTAGCTGACAAGCATGCAAGTCAACATGGTCAAGAGAAGACATCATCATCATGCACGCCTAGGCCTAGGCCTAGCTACATTTGTCATTCGTTCGTCTATCTTGCTAGGCAGGGCCTATAGTATACCCTGCTGCTGCGGCCTATAGGCAGGGGGCCTAACTTGTATTGTAACTTTCGGCCTAGGCCCCCTAGGCTAGGCCTAGTCCCGGCGCCGGCCCGGCATGAGTGTGGAACCAGCCCAATTGAACTGGGGCCGAAATCACCAGTTAGGCCTACCCATGAGTATGAGTGACCTAGTCATGCTGGTAGCCAGTCAAAACGTCCCCGCTACCATGGCTACTCCAGTCAAAACCTCCGAAGTTGCAAGGTACTCTAGTATGTATGTCTGGTGGCATTATTGTCTGTTCCGCATTGCACAGCTAGGGCCTAATGTCAACGTCAATTTCTTCAATTGCAGGCGAGTGGCTTAATACTTGCAGGACTTGGCCTTGCAGCCGTTGGTTTTGCTGGACGATATGCTCTGAGATATGGTAGATTAGCACAACAAACTATTGAAAAACAGATTGGGGCCTTGCCCACCATGGTAAGTTATGCCTAGCGTAATGTTCATCAGACATGCCACTGGATACTGATACATCTAGTCGCCACTGAGCTACTGGCGACTGGGATGATCTAGCTGGAACTGGAGGTGACTGATCAGTCGCCAGAAACGGTCGATGTACCGGTACGCACCCTTGCGACTCGCTGGAACTGAGATTTTGCCAGTCACCGCAAGTTGCACAGGTTCAACTTTCTAGCGACTAGTTGTACCCAGTTTCGTTCAGTCGCTGCGATGTACACGGGCTTGTGACTGATCAGTGCCTGTTTTCTGAACGAAACCTAGTCTGGTCGAACTCAATGCCCGGATGTTACCCGAGTTGCCGCCAATCGCAAGTGCGGTCAGGACACGACAGCTGATTGGATCCTCCTAGTTTTACTGAGTTGCTGAATTTGTGATGTGTGCTGGGATGTGTGCGCAGTGCGTACACCCCTACATCACCAGCGATCAGATCAGTTGCTTCCAGTCACAAGTGCGATGTATGCTCGACTTAGGCCTATAATGCCTTAACTAGTTTGGCTTGCTTGAAATCGAGGCTGGCTGTTTATTAGGTCGTTTGAAGGACTGTTCCAGGCCACTGACATGTGGCTGGTTATAAAATGTCTAAATGACAGGGGCCTTATTCATCAACGGTTCGTAACACTTACGTATTCGTAACCCTTTCGTAAGTACACCAAATGGTATTCATTAAAGCCACGTAAAGCATTTAAGTAATGCGTAAATCCCCTATTCATCAAGCACACTTAAGAATTTCGTAAGTTTGTCTTAAATCACTTACGCGGTATTCACCAAGCTTACTTAAGCCCGACACTTAAGGTCGATCTATAGACACTGGGTTTTCCCCAGACAAGCACATTCCAATGCACCCACTGGCGTGTAACTGAATGAATCATAAGCCACACTTTAGCCTACATTACGAATTTAACTTGGGGCAAATTCGTTTAATCCAGGGTAAATTTGTTTAACCTGGGGCAAATTCGTTTAAACCGGCCGATTTTTGAGGTAGATGCCTGCGAAATTCATACTCGCTCGCGGACCGTCAAGCGCATAAAACTGATCACAGGTTTCTGTGACGTGAATGTGCACACGCAATGAAACTGATCATAGTCGGCGCAATATCCGGACGGAGTATGAACCACCACCGTTTCCACATGCGCGTTTCACGCTGCGTTATACGTCAAATCTCTTGTTATTTTCCGCCGCTCTGCTTCCAAACAATGGGCGAAGCGTCAAAACGCGGCGTAAAACGCTCATGTGGAAACGGGCCTTGGCCCGTTTCCACTTGAGCATTTGAGTTTCCACTGGCAGCCATATTTGAAGTCCAATTGGGTCAAAATTTGGTGCACTTGTAGAGGGTGATTAGATATATCCTCACACCACAGCAAAACACACTGTGTCACATAGCCACGAAATGTGATACCAAACAGTGAATTTTGAACTTTGACCTCTATGACCTTGAAAAGGGGGTCAAATCGGAAACCCGGGATTTATTTGATGAAGCGTCATCAGAGGAACCCACCATAAAAGTTTCGTGGTTCTAGCTAGCAGGGTTCAGGGAATAAAATATGGCCAAAAAACGGTTTTCACAAACCGCCCCCCTAGGCCAGAGTGTAAAACTGGCAGCACTAAGTTTCGGTCCAGAGATAGTTTTTACCATAGGCTACCTGTACGCGAAATTTCAAGTTTCTAGCCCAAGCGGTTTAGAAACGTGCCACTCCTGTTAACGGCGACGGTCAGGCAAAGGGAAAATGTCGCCAGGTGTACGTTCTACTGTATACATGTAGTACGGTTCTTTGTTTGCATAAGGAAGGTAAGTATAACACAACGCAGCAGGCCATCTCTGCTTATACAGTGGGATCTACCAACAAGACCACCTAAGCTTGGACACAAAAAAACGGTATCTGAGACAAGAGCAAGATGCTGCGAAACCTAACCGACTACACGTAACTTTAAGAATCTCGTAAGTGCTTCTCTGACACGACTGCTTGATGAATACAATGTACCACGTAAAATACTACGTTGAAGTTACAATAGGGCTGATTTAGGTTATTACGGTAACGCACGTTTTACTTCTGAAAACAATCAAAGCACGACCTTATTCATGCAGGTGGCCTCCTGCGGCATACTCCTGAAAAGTGCCGCACCATCACCATGGCAACTGCCGTATTGCACACAATTTGCGAGAACAATGGCGTACCAGTCCCTCGAGAAATGCTTTTTCACGATACGTTTGCGGGCGCGGTTTCGGTGGCGGGAGCGGGTGTGGGTGCGGGTGCAACAGCTAAAGGGAAATACGTTGGATAGATTTTTTCCACCCGCGCCGCCTCCGATTCCGCGCCCACAAACGCCTCGTGGAAAAGCAGAAGCAGCTTTAAACGTAGCTTAAAGCGTTTTTTTTCCACGGCGGTACAATATTACTGCACAATATGGGGCCCAAAACAGGTGTCATGTGCTTCTGCATAATGGATGGAAGAATGTCTGGCAGGGGCGGATCCAGGATTTGACGAAAGGGGGGGCGCAGATGTCGGCGGCGGCGAAGCCGTCGCCGCAGGCGCGTCCTCAGCGGGGGGTCTGGGGGGCCTCCCCCAGAAAATTTTGAAATCTAGAAGCCCTGAAACGCGATTTCCCGGCATTTAGTGCCGCGGAAAATCATGTTTGAAAAAATTATGGCCTGCCGAAAATAGGGGGGGCGCGCGCCCGGTGCGCCCCCCCCTAAATCCGCGCCTGTCTGGCAATAATTTGGCCCATTTTGGTCCTTATTGCACGTGGATAGGCCGCTTTAGTTAAAAAGTAGGCTCATTCACCAAACCCTCTTAACTTTTAAGTAATTCTTACGAAATCTTCCTGAATACCACGTACGAAAATGCGTACGTATTACTTACGTATTTCTTAAATGGCTATACTTACGACGGCTTCATGAATAAGGCCCCTGGTTCTTATTGATAAAAGCAAATATTTAAGACTACTCAATATTTTTCAGGCAAATTCCAAATATTACAGGGGAGGCTTTGATCCAGCGATGAGTAAGCGGGAAGCTGCGTTAATTCTTGGAATCAGGTAGGTTTCTAATTCTAGAGATGAGGGGGTGATTATGATCAAAATGCCTGAATTCCATGGATGTCAGATGATGCCAGAAATTCATCATAAAATTCCCGTTTTCCTCAATCTCTTTCCTTCACTTTTCCAGCCCGTCATCAAATAAGACAAGAATCAAAGATACTCACAAAAGAATAATGCTTTTGAACCATCCAGACAAAGGTAAGGCAAGCTTCACAGTCCTCTAACTTACCGGTACTGTGTGACCTTTGCCACAAAACCAGAAGTATGAACCGATTGGGCTTGGATAGGGGTGGTTTACCATGATGTGGCGATTTGTTGATATGATGCGTTTGCTGCTTTACGAGAGAAAAGCGACGTTCTCTCATAAAGCAGCGAAAGCATACAGTACAGGTCACAATTGACATCCCTAAATTCGCGCAAGTTTCGCGTAAGTCACTCGTAACTTACGCAACAACTCACGAGCGTAACTTACGAGGTGAGTTACGCGGATTTTGCTTGGTACGCAATGATTTACGAGGCGAGTTATGCGAAACCAAAGCCGTAAGTTACGCATAACTTACGAGTAACTTACGCGAAGCCGTAGGGATGTCAATTGTGACCTGTACTGTACTCTCTCTTTGATATTACCGGTATGCATTTAAGAATTGTAGGGCTAGGGGCGAAACACACGATACAAGTTGGGCGGCGATCCGTTCGTCAGACTTCGAGAAAATCACAAACAAACTCTTCTCAAATTTGAGTCTGATTCTCTTTTAGGTGGCTCCCCCTATTTAGCAGCCAAGATAAATGAAGCGAAGGATTATATGGACAGTCAGAAGTCATGAACACTGGGTGCGAAAAAAAGACTTTACCAAACAAAGCATTTAAATGTATAGTGGAACGTACCATACTATAATGTGTTACCATAAATTATCACTGGATGAGAAACGTCCAAAACAGTCACATGCAGACCTTTCCAACAAAGATGGCGGTCTTACAGTTCTCACTATATGACGTCAGAAACTTAACACCATTCAATGGCCGCTGGCACGCTAAGATGAGCAAGTGGGCCATGGGCAGAAAAGTTTAGGTAAAATAATATTAGGGACTTTTAGCAAGGCTCCGTATCGTCGATCCGTGTCACGTATGACCATGATGATGTATCAAGCTAATGAATTTTCTATTAAAGTCATACGTCATACCTTGACGTCATACGTGATACGGATAGACGATACGGAGCCTTGCTGAAAGTCCCTATTGTCTGAGAGGATGCATTTGGTAGTGTTAAGCCTAGTTTATACTTCGACGCGAGACCATCGGCGTCCGACGCGCGATCAAATCTGGACGCCGACTTTGCGGAATTGATTCATAGTCCAGCGTACTTTAGCGACGGTGACCCATTATGAAATGACTCAAGTAATTACAGCCTCGCAATCAGACGCCGACCAAATCGCACGACGGGGTCGGCATCGAACGCAAGATTGCGCGTCGGTCGCCGGGGATGGTCGTGCGTCAAAGTATAAACTGGGCTTTATATCATGCTTGGACAACGAATGGCCACGACGTCATGTGGGAGAACTAGTAGGCCACCATCTTTGTTGGAAAGGTCTATAGATTATGCCATCTTACACAAGGGGAAGTGCCCAGGCCGCCAAAGGGGTTATTAGGCCCTATTGTTCTGTACATGTGTGTTTTCGAATAATGAGAAAACTGTATTCAAGAATTGTCATGTGTACATAGTGTAAATCCCGGTACTGTCAAGTGACCAGCATAGCAAACCTATGATTTCTGTGCATAGTGTGTATTTAATAGATTTTGAAGAAAATTAAATGTGTGTTGGCTTCGTTTCTTCTCAAGTCTGGGGAGTGGGAAAACCACAAGGCACTTTTCTCCGAGGTATACAGGTACATTAGTAGTGGACAGGGGCATTGCTTTTGGAAATGGGGGTAGGTGAAGTGGGGGTACACCGCTCACATGGCTCGAGAATGGCCCATTTACACAAAGACCGACTGTTTTCCCATGCAAGTTGACTTTCTATGGTAATTTGGGCACGAAAACTGCAGGCTGTCGTTCGTAGATCACACTTGTGACTGGAAGTAACTGATCAGGAGCCATGTTCCCGAAGTCGTCGTTAGGTTAACGATGTTAAAACTGGGAAAATGCATAGCGTAACAACATCGTTAACCTAACGACGGCTTCGGGAACATGAGATCAGTCGCTGGTGATGTACGTGCTCAGTCGCAAGCCCACGTACATCGCAGCGACTGGATGAAACTGAGGACAACTAGTCACCAGAAAGTTGAACATGTGCAACTGGCGAAATCTCAGTTCCAGCGAGTCACAAGGATGCGTAGATCAACTGTTTCTGGCGACTACTGATCAGTTCCAGCTAGATCCTCCCAGTCGCCAGTAGCTCAGTGGCAACTAGTTGTCTCCAGTCGCAAGTGTGATCTACACTAGGCTTAACCCTCTCGCTACCGTTCTTGCACTTTTGTGAGTGTGGCCTGTGCCACACACCCTCGCACATTCAAATTGACCTAGAATCGTAACCAGTGGACCGATTGATGTCTGCTTTGCATATTTTTTAATGCGAGACTACCCCCCCCCTCACAACGCGATTTTGCCCCGTCCAAAGAAACCTGGCTGAAATTGCGTTTTAACGTTTGTCCCGGGGTCTAGATTGACAGACTCCAGAGAGCAAATCTGACTTGTTGTGACAAAATGGCCATATCTCCGGAACGGAAGCAGCTACGACGACGCGACTAGCGCCAAAAGAAAGAGTAGAAAAAAGTAGCTTCATTTTGACCAATTTTCAGACGTGTAGGAGCAACAGTTTTGGAGATATAGACGTTAAGATTGGCAACCTTACGAAAACGTAGGTGGAATGTGACTATTTCGTCACAACTTGCATCTTTGGCTCTGGCCTGTTTCTCTCACAGACATTTTGGAACAAGCAAACCTATATGAGGTCGTGGCCCATTTCGTTGCCTCCAGAATGAGTGGCTTGGCGCCAGTTTTGGCCGCAATTTCGCAGAGCTAGGCACCTTTCTGTCAACACAGGCGAAATTCATGATGCACAATGTACACTTTTCAAATAAATCCGGTAGCGAAAGGGTTAAGCATGCATGTATCGGTTAGCAAACCAAAGATGGTGATTTGGCCATGCAACTCTTGCAAGAGGACTGCAACTAAAGAGGACAGCCGTAAATGTTTGGTGGCTGTTCAAAACATGGCGGATGGTTGTTTGTAATTTCTACCTCTGCCGCTTGGGGTTTATATCTATTAAGTTCAGCTTTAAATACGTCAAACATTTCTCATTTCGAAGCGAATGCAAGGCAGATTAAGTTTATACCACTGGAAACAGGTAATTGTCGAGTTAGACCAAATTTAGGCCTACATTCCGGACTGAATTCGCAATGCAGCGCAGACAAACACAAAGTTCACAAAATTCCTTGCTCAACTCGCTGATTCTGCTGAACTCCTGAAGTGATCGGCACTCGTGCCCATCTCAAGCTCTGAGACGCTGCCACAGCCACACACAAAGCATTTGCATGGTAGCTGGTCAGATATGTGGACTGTGGTCAAGAAGATAGAACATTTCATATTTAGCGCCGCCATGTTTTTGCCTGTCATCAACTCGAGCGTGTTCGAGTGGAACTCCTACTCGTCATGCGCAGTACGGGGTATGAGTCATCACTACGTCATCACAGGCGCTACCTTACTCGACCCTCGAGTTCGCAATCGAAGTCGGCCTATATGACGTCAGAAACTTAACACCATTCAATGGCCGCTGGCACGCTAAGATGGGCAAGTGAGCCATGGGCAGAAAAGTTTAGGTAAAATAATATTAGGGACTTTTAGCAAGGCTCCGTATCGTCGATCCGTATCACGTATGACGTATCAAGCTAATGAATTTTCTATTAAAGTCATACGTCATACCTTGACGTCATACGTGATACGGATAGACGATACGGAGCCTTGCTGAAAGTCCCTATTGTCTGAGAGGATGAATGGCCACGACGTCATGTGGGAGAACTAGTGACCACCATCTTTGTTGGAAAGGTCTATAGATTATGCCCTCTTACACAAGGGGAAGTGCCCAGGCCGCCAAAGGGGTTATTAGGCCCTGTTGTTCTGTACATGTGTGTTTTCGAATAATGAGAAAACTGTATTCAAGAATTGTCATGTGTACATATTGTATTTAATAGATTTTGAAGAAAATAACATCTGTGTTGGCTTCCTTTCTTCTCAAATCTGGGGAGGGGGAAAACCACAAGGCATTTTTCTCCGAGGTATACAGGTATATTAGTAGTGGACAGGGGCATTGCTTTTGGAAATGGGGGGTAGGTGAAGTGCAGGTACACCGCTCAAGAATGGCCCATTTACACAAAGACCGACTGTTTTTCCATGCAAGTTGACTTTCTATGGTAATTTGGGCACGAAAACTGCAGGCTGTCATTCGTAGATCACACTTGTGACTGGAAGTAACTGATCAGGAGCCATGTTCCCGAAGCCATCGTTAGGTTAACGATGTTAAAACTGGGAAAATGCATAGCGTAACAACATCGTTAACCTAACGATGGCTTCGGGAACATGAGATCAGTCGCTGGTGATGTACGTGCTCAGTCGCAAGTCCACGTACATCGCAGCGACTGGATGAAACTGAGGACAACTAGTCACCAGAAAGTTGAACATGTGCAACTGGCGAAATCTCAGTTCCAGCGAGTCGCAAGGGTGCGTAGATCAACTGTTTCTGGCGACTACTGATCAGTTCCAGCTAGATCCTCCCAGTCGCCAGTAGCTCAGTGGCAACTAGTTGTCTCCAGTCGCAAGTGTGATCTACACACTAGGCTTAAGCATGCATGTATCGGTTAGCAAACCAAAGATGGTGATTTGGCCATGCAACTCTTGCAAGAGGACTGCAACTAAAGAGGACAGCCGTAACATGGAAATGGTCTGACAAAAAGTCGACAAGAAATGCCCAAGATAAATTTAATAAACATAACACTTTGTCTTACTTACAAGTATATTTTTTATTCCAATCTTTAATATACAATTATTAAAGTAAACATGTACATACTGGTATACAAATTTCACTTACGTCATGACGTAAACACAGCTGAACAATTCGTCATTCCAAGCTTTTTTCTGAGGACTGGTAAAAGGGACATTTTCAAGGACACTGACTTGTGTACTGAAAAGGATTGTGAAGTCCTTTTTGTGAGGATTTCATTGACAATAGTTCTATAAAAATTAAATCTCTTGGTACGAAGTTGTTCATTGGTGAATTCACCTGCGGAATTTACCTCTAGTCTAAAGGCCACTTAATAACACAATCAAAGGGGCTGTTCATTTTCGTCACTTGAGGAATCTGAGTTGTGATCCTTGGGAAAATGGAAAGGATATGCACTTGCAAATTGCAGGGATTATTTGTTGTGCTGTACAGAATAATCGCTGCAATATTGCAGCTTCATAGCTTTCTCCATTTTCTCAAGGATCACAACTCAGTTGATGAAAACAAACAGCCCCTTTAATTTGACAAAGTGAATTTGCTCAACATTTTGGATTGTGAACGCTGGGAAATTTGACACACAGATGGACATGTTGTGTCAAATTTCCAACCATTCACGACCCAAAATTTTGGTCAAATCAAATTTATTTTGTCGAGTGAAATATCATTGTGTTTGGCGACCACAAGAAAAATATCTCATGCTTGGTCTGAAAGTATGAATACTGTCCAATTTCATTCAACCAGTGCCATGCAGAGCCAGCAGACTGTACCAAATATGTCAGACAACGGGGAACCGGCGTGCCCCAAAGGAGGCGCTGGGGAACAACTCAGTTTTAACACAAAAGCGCATGCATTGCGACGTTGAAAACGTCACCGACGTCACGCATCGTTCGTGACGTTATGTGCGATACGTCATTCAGAATCAATCACGTTGCTCTTCGGTCTGCTGTTTATGCTAAAATAGTCAATTTTATCCATGAACTTCAACATGTTCCCGCTTGAATTTTCATTTGAAAACATTCAGATACATTGAGTCAGTCTTATACTTGATGATGAACGTGTAAAAGTCGAAATTCAATGGACTACTTCAGGTACATGTATATTTAGGGCCAGAAGTAGAGTGTAGTTTCAGAATTAAATGGCAAATAACGTTGGCTTGACTTTCGACGTCATAGTTTTAACTGAGTTGTTCATCAGTGCCGCGTCATGGACTGGTTCCGCCGGTTCCTCATTACTGGAAGTGCTCTTCTCATTTTGATATCACTACTGGCTTATTATGCATGCAAAAAATAATACTAGAAAAAGAAAAGTGTAAATGTATTATGTATATATTTGTAAAATCTTGAAAAATATAGCTGATTTGATTATTAAATATTATGATAATCATCTAACAAAATCAAAGCTTCAATAATGATATGTGACCTTCCACAGCAAAACCAGGCGCATGTCGCTCTGAACTTGGCAGGTTGAGACCAAATTTTTGTCACTTTCAATATCATCTGTCTATTATGAAATCTGAAACAATCTATTTCTTCCATTCTCTCCAGGTGTCATCTTAGTTCGTTGAGGCTCAACTTCTGAGCGCCACGCGCCTAGTTTTGCTGTAGACGGTCATATATCAGGATTATATTATTCGAAAATACATGGAGATGTACACACAAAGGTCATTCAGTAGACAATGTTTACCTGCCCATGATCATGATTTTATTGGTTAAATTAAGCCTAGCGCACATCGACCTTGCGACTGGAAGCAACTACCGGCAATGGCGTTTTCAGCAATGGTGGGCGACTGGCTGCAAACAGCAGCAACTGATCAGAAAACAGGTCGATGTGCGCACCCCGGCAACGCTATTGCCGACCGTTGCCGCTAGTTCCAGCCAATTGCGCATGTTCTACTCATTGCCGACCGTTGGCACTTGTTGCCGCAATGACCAGTCACGCTCCGTTCCTCTCACATCGACAGTGACTGTTGCGTTCAGTTGCTTCCAGTCGCAAGGTCGATGTGCGCTAGGCTTTAGGTTCCTACAGAAGTAATTTTATTGGCGGGGGGTGGGGAGGGGGCTTACACTGTGGGGGAGGTGGTAACAAGTATTATGGCTGATCTAATTTGCAATTTTAGGGGAACTTTGACCTTGAAAGCACATCAAATCAATAATTCATACGTATTGAGTAGAGTTATGTATTGTTATCAGATACACCTATGTGATGAAGATCTGTTGCTTATCAGGCCTGGATCCCGGGGGACACCCGGCGCACGCCCCCCTTTCGACCAACAAATCTGTAAAATCAACCATGAAATTCTGAAATTTGGAGCAAATGATTGAAATTCACCGCAGATTTCAATATTTCTATCACAGTGCCCCCTTTTCTGAAATCATGAAGCCGTGCCTGCTTATTCAGGAGAAATAGCTGTTTTTTGTGACTTTGGTTTTAGCCCCCTAGTGGTGAACTAAAGAGTCAGATTTTCCTGATATTTTATCTGTGAGCCACTACAACCTAGAGGAACATGTTTACAAAGTGTCAACACATTAGCTCAAACCATGCTCTCCCTCTTTCCAAACTGCACAACCACCCCACCCCACCAATTGCACATGTTAAATAAATAAATACATGTAGATCCATATTGTGATGGACCTTAAAAATGACCAGAAATTTGACATTCTACACGTGTAGGCCTACAGTGTATATCACCCTTTCTGCTACTGGAAGCTCTTTTTTATATCGACGTTAGGATACTGATCACGAAGCCCTTGAAGTACTCCAAAATCCACGGCAGAGCAGAAAGACACGTCGAAAAACTTCAGATTTGTGCAGTCCTCTAATATCCTGAAAAAACATCACAAAACATGCATTACTACATGTACAGGTAAGCTGCGTGAAATAGTAACAGGTTTCGTAGGTGAAAGACATCGCTCCCTACCAGATTTGAACCCACGGACCCTCGCAATAGGCATCAATCGCCAGCACGAAGGGGCAGCACGCCTTCCCTTAACCACTAGGCCAAATCCCCATCTTCAAAAAAGATGGTTCAATGACCCATGTTAAACGAGGCGTCCCTCAGTACCCGGTAACCTGCGAGTAGTCCAAACAATCTACGAACCTAAACAGTTTTATGTTATGCGAGGGGTCACATATAAAGGAGACACAATTTAAGAACATATAAAATAGTAACGGGTTTTTAAAGATTACCGTCTGCCTAAATCCAGGAATATTTGTGTACCTTTATTTTTGCTAATGTAAAATCACTCAAAACAATCACAAACAGAATTTTTTTTCTGCAGATTGATCACATAAATTTTTTTCAGAATCATAAAAATAGTTCCAAAACAGAGGGCAAATCTGCAGCTCATGAATATTTTCGCATGAAATTTCAAAAAACTTCGATCTCAGACTGTTCCTACCTCTCAACAAGTGAAGCGGTCACTTCCCCTGTTCCAAGGATATCGAGCTGTTCCAAGTTGGGGCAGTTTTCAGCCAAAGCCTTCAGGTCCTGGTCCGCCACAGTCCTGAAATATTTTTATCGGTCGACTACTAAGTTGCAAAGTAAGTTGGCCTTTGCGACCAAAAATTTAAAAACATGTTGAATTTTCGGTCTCTTGATGTGATCGAAATTCTTTGGCCTCCATTGGCCATTGAAACCTGTCATTCAGATCGTCCAGTGCAACAACCTCCCGCAAACAATGCAATGACAACTCAAGCCATCAGAAATGAGATGAGATGAGATAATCGGGTGACCACAGTGACTGGTCGCTTGCTGCAATGATCTGCCCCAGAGTTGGCGACAAATCCTGCACACCTCCTGTCCAGTTGCTCTAGCAGTCGGAAGGGCAGTCTCCTTAAAACGCTCATGAAAAATCTCAGATAATTTGTAGAGACTGCTGAAATACATTACCAGCTCTTCATACTTCTGAATGTAGAATGTACACCCTTGAGCTGTCATAAAGTTGAGGACGTACCGGTTGGCAGTGAGATATAACTTCCTCAGATGTTTGCCGCAACATTTGGCCAATTTCACAATAGATCCGGTTTCAGAACGAATATTTCCACTGAAAAAAAGTGCACATTGTTATACATGTAGGTGATGACTTAGGTGATGAAGAACAAAATTAGAGTTCAAAGAATTTGTATAACTTATCCAAAAACTTCAAAGCAAAAATGCTCACCACCAGCCTATGTCAAGCTCCTGCAGTAGCTGACATCCCTGAGCAAGATAAAGCAAGCCAGCATCTGTCAGGGACTTGGCTCTCCAACAATCTAACGTCTTCAGCCCACTGAAGAAAAGACAATGAAACTTAAAGAGAATTACTCACGTCAATCAAAAATGACACTAAGTATAATTTTGCAGCCCTCGAAATCCACAATTTCAAAAACCACAAATTCCGTATTTTAGCTGATTACATCCCTAGATTTGCATTTGACCGTGTTCTAAACGCTATTTGAAGGCAGCAAAGGGTTAACAGCCTTACAACACAATAGCTGAAATGTACGTCTCTGCAGGTTGACAATAGTAGTGGACAGCAGTGATAATAGTACTGATGGCCAATGATGATCACTTGCGACAAGTGCCTGCCTTTGTCTGAGCCGGTCACGAATGATTCTTTTGCTAACCTGCAAAACTTGGCCAGAGTTGCTGCAATTTCGTCATAATTTTGAATGTGTAAGCAGCATCCCAGATTCAAATGCTCTATTTGACGATTCACACTGAAATAATTTAAGAACAAGATGAAGAAATATCAGTGGACATTTATCGTTTATCTTATAAGCATATCTAGTCTGTCTTCAGAATAATATAATATCAAATAATATAATAATAATATATAAAATAATATAATATCAATAATATAATATCTATAGAGGTTCTTCACGTGACGTCACAGCTCAAAATGCTCGCCGTTTTGGCTGTCAAATGACGCAACGTCACAGCATCAACACAACGTTCAGCACGCAGTTTTAACGTTGTCGGCAGTCATCGGCCTCTTCTACAGCCACCGACAGCAAGCCGTATGGACGATTCGCTTTGTTTTCAACACGGTTTTCACACCAGACCAACTACTTATGCTCAGAAATTGTGAGAGGTAAAGTGATTTGTTGAGTTGTATGCTCCCAGTGGTCTGTACGGGCCGCTAAACTTTTGAACTGAGAACAAGATGGCAGCCTCCAGGCTTCATTTTGACGGCCAATATGGCGGCTGTGTGACGTCAGTGAAGAACCTCTATACTCCCTCTGTATGGCAAAAGTTAGGGAATGATTTTGCTGTTTTCGTGCTGATTTTGAACATTTTGCATAAGCCCTTTGTTTTCCTAACTAATGCAGTTGTTGTTATTATTACCTCAAGATTTCCCGTAATGCCTCACTATCTATAAGAGACCTATAGAGATTAAGTCTCCTCAGATTAGTTTTCAGCAACGGTTGCCAATTTGAAATCGGACAGCTTTGTAGGTCAAGCTCTGGAAAATAAACACATAGGTAGCTGACATAGTGCGGTTTTGTGAATGAAACTCACTGACACTGTTAAGGCTAATTTACATGGGGCGATTTGAGCGTACGTCCAAGACGGACGCGATTTTGTCGTACGATTCTGTCAGATCGGAAATTCTGTATACATGTACACAGTCCGATTTATTCATCTGTCAATACGGAGAGGCTCAATCTTCGTCAAGCGTGCCAAGTACATGTACACTCTTGCTAATAAATATGGAATATTCTGAGAATTTCCATTCATTTCCAATAAACGTTTTTCTGAATTATTTCTGTGCGTGTGGGTCGATTTCAATGAAACTTCATTAGCTGATGGGGACATTACGGGGCAATGGTTGCTCTTGTTATATAGTAATATAACGGTTTTGTTAACGGTTTCGTTTGGGTTTTCATTATCTTCTTTTATTTCTCTCGCTTTACATACGTTAGCGTTGGTAGCCACCTTGAACCGGGGGGATACAATCAACTATTAATCAACTTAGTGGCGGACAGAGGTGCAGGCATGGACATGCCCCAAAGCCACGCCATGAGAGAGCGATGCTCGCACATGCTTAGCTATATATACTAAATCCACGGGGGCCCTTAAAGGGGCAGCTGCCTATCACTATACTACACTGTGGCTGGTGTTCTGAAACCAGTGCATCTTTGATGTACACAGCTGCCCGAATTTTGGTGAAAAATACTGCTTTTGAAAATCGCTGATGTATGCACAAACTTTTGGAGATGGACGCAATCAGTAATGCCAGAGAGTGGACATTTATTTACCTTTTAGTTTTGGACAACACTCAACAATAACTTCTAGGCAGGAATTATCAACAAATTTACAGCACGATAAACGTAGATCTGTCACACTCTCCCCGCAGGCAGTGAAAAATCTGAAAATATAAAATAATCCTTCATCACATACATGTGGTGCGTTCATTGAATGTTTCAAAGTTGAGAGCAATAGGTAAACATATTCTGGAGCAATGTCGATGGGAAGCCCATCGCATATCTCCCCGCTTTCAAGGAGGTAATGAAATGGTCCATGGACCATGTGCTCACCGGGTTGGACATAATAGTCTAATGACAGAGGGAGGTACATATCAGTGGTATGAGCAATCTCGGTCAAGTCACTCCCAGCTAGGACTTTGATGATTTTTGGGTTATGCCACCTGGCGCCATATTGTATGTTCGATCGGGCCGGAACTTCACATGCACATAAAGGTCATCTGCAGGGGACCACATAGCACATTGGAGTGCTTTGGGTCAAGTCGTTCCTGAGTTACAGCACTTTGATGATTTTCGGGTTACGCCACCTGGCGGCCATATTGGATGTCCGATCGGGCCGAAACTTCACATGGTCATAAAGGTCATCTGCAGAGGTCCACATAGCACATTGGAGTGCTTTGGGTTAAGGCGTTCCTGAGTTACAGCACTTTGATGATTTTTGGGTTACGCCACCTGGTGGCCATGTTTGAAGTCAAATCAGGCTGAAATTTGACGTGCATGTAAAGGTCATCTAGATGGAGGTAAATATCAAATTTGAGCCCTCTGCGTCAAGCCGTTCCTGAGTAATAGCACTTACTTGATTTTCAGGTTACGCCACCTGGCGGCCATACTGGATGTCCAATCGGGCCGAAACTTGGTATTTTTAAAGGTACCCCTCCAATGCATGTTTATGCAAAATATGAAGTCGCTCGGTGAAATAATAACAAACTGTGAGAGGTTCGTCACTTTTGTCGAACTTTGACCTCTGTGACCTTGAAAAGTAGGTCAAATCAAAAACTCGTTATATATGTCATGTATCCTCATTAGATACACCTATGATAAAAATTTGGAGATGATCCAGTCATTAGTTCAGGAGTTATTGCACTTTTTGTGTTTTTGGTTTTGGCCACCTGGTGGCCAAGCCAACAATCGAATCGGACCGAAACTAGGTGTCATGGGTCATCTGACCTAGGGCTATGTATGTACCAAGTTTCAGATCCATAGCCCCAGCGGTTACGAAACGTGCCCTGCTAATGGAACACGACGACGCCGGACGACGCCGGACGCCGGACGCTTCACCATCGTAATAGCTCACCCTGGTGAGCTAAAAAACCCACACGGAATCATGCCGAGTTTTCCTGCAAGTGACGCAAGGATGAACAGCGTGCATGCTCAATACCGTCCCAGATAAGTGGACTCGGTTTAGTTTGCCGTTGGAGGATAATTCCTCCAAGGTTTGCTGTGCGTCAGGTTCACACTGCACATTTGGTCGGGATACCGTACTCGGTTCGGACCGAGACCACCTCCTTCTGCGGGTCTCAGTACGGTTCACTTGTGGTCCGGACTGGGCACGCTTGGCAGGTTTACACTGCCACTTTTTTGCCGTACCATACTCGGTCCGGCAAAAATTTTCAAATCTAGGAGGCCATAGATGCGATTTCCTGGCATCTCAGTATCAAAACAGAAGCTTTATTTTTGCATTTACTGCTTAATACCGCAAATTATTGAAAAAAAACAATTGGTGGTGCCGAGCAGGGGGCTCACGACCCCCAAACCCCCCTCTGGATCCGTGCCTATTAAGTATTCTTACCTGCTGAATCCATCTGTTGAGATCAGACCATAATTTCCACACCAAGAAAGGCTGATTCTTCGGAGCAGCTGACAACGAGGCTGGAGAAGATCTAAACCACTGTCACTCATCTGAAAGTTGTTTAAAATAAATATTGCATTCATGTGCATATACAGTGGTGTGAATTAATATTCGAACAGAGGGAATTCAGCAAAATTTGTCACTTCGGTATTCCAATATCAATATCAAAAGTATTTGAAGTCGGTCCTAGATATGCACTCCTCTAGTCTGATATGTTTTCGCTGAATTCAGATGCTGGATATCACGAAAGTGGTGAAAATATCGAAATTGGACATCATACTAAAATTTGACAAGAGTTTGTTTGTTTGTTTGTTTGTTCGCGATTTTCTCCGAGACTAATGAACGGATCGCCGCCAAACTTGGTATGCAAGTGCAGACGGGCCTGGGAAGTGTCCTTACGAAGCCCGAATTTTGATATCACTTGTAGTTTTTGAAATATTAAGATATTAACGAAAATAACAATGCTTTTAAGGCCTTTTGACGTCATGACGTCACCGAGATTGCCGTCGCGTCATCCGTGACGTCGGCAACGTCATGTGCGGCGGAATGACGTCACTACGCCATTCGAACGGGGATGACGTCATTAGGGAGGTTCAGATTGCGTTCCGAGTCTTGACTCCCACTCCAGAGGATTCCTGTTTGGAAACTACGTGGTCAAAATACAACTGGGTTTTCCAAAGCAATGGTATTTACTCATTCTAGGAGAACGAACAGAACCCGCCTGGGTGGTGAATTTATCTCCAACTTGAAAAATCCGAAATTTAGCACCTCGGAGTTAGAGCGAGAGTGGTAGTCGGACCAGATCTCAACCTCGCTACTACCTCCACCAAGCGGTCCTATAATGACGTATGAATTTAGCAGTTCCGCCACTAAACGGGTATTGCCTAGTCATTCTAAAATTTGACAAGAGTTTGTTTGTTTGTTTGTG
>NMRB01001192.1:107521-122931 GCA_002633025.1 Notospermus geniculatus
ACCTACTTAAAGACCAGTTGAGCCAAGGTAGTCATGTTTGGTATCGAACTAAAGGTAATGAAATGTAGGTTTGAACTTCCATTCCATAACTTGAGATCTTCGATATTTGCTTGCTTGCCATTAAAAGGTGAAATATTCGTATTTGTCTCACTTTTCCCCTGTCAACCTCTTCGAGTTGCCAAGTCATAGTCAGCTGAGCGCAAGGCCCATGGGCCTCTTGTTAAGGATAGAAATATCGGTTATACTGCCCAGTTTCAACTTTTCTGAAGTCTGAGCCACAGGCTTTTATGCATGATTACAAGTCTTGACATAACAGGCCAACACCAATACCTGGGCCTAACCACTCATGGAGGGGCAAGGGTGATGAATTGAATAATGTCCAGTGAACTCTTTGCAAGTTTAAGGACAGTGACATCACATGTCTGTTATGTTTTGACTAGACACACTGCTTGGAAAAATAACCACACAGAAAGGAGACCTGCCCCTGTTCATTTCTGCTGTTATCGGAAACACTCAAAAAGGCCCAGATATGGAAGAATCATTTGACCATTACAAGCTGTTACGGCATTATG
This sequence comes from Notospermus geniculatus, assembly GCA_002633025.1. Classification (NCBI taxonomy): domain Eukaryota; kingdom Metazoa; phylum Nemertea; class Pilidiophora; order Heteronemertea; family Lineidae; genus Notospermus; species Notospermus geniculatus. Next base: position 108,094 of record NMRB01001192.1, read on the forward strand.
GAATAATAGGCAGGGAACCCTGTCCCCGCTGTAAGAATTGGTCAGTCCATTCCCCTTTGGATAATGGCTTTTTAGGCCTACTGCCAAAAGGCTACTCAGTGCAGCCCTTGAATAAAACAGAAACTTGAGAAATCTTACGGTAAAAATGATGCATTTTCAACTATCCCTGTTTGAAAAACTTCACTTTTTACTGGCTGATGTGACAGTACATAGTTCAGGCTGTACATAGATAGTTTTTGAAACAAACTGCTAATGACTGCTTTCCCATACACAGCTCTAAAGTACTAATTACAGAAAGTGGTGAAACAATAGAAGGAGCCGGTTGATATTATGTCATGATGATTGATATGGACCATAGTGTCAACCATGAAAGTTTCAACAAGATAGCTGTAGTACTTTCCGAGATTTCCCCAAAGTTGAAAACCTCTGTTAAGTCCCCAGCACCTTTAGGTGTGCGCCAACTTCCAAAATGGCTGCCTGGTGGCCATCTTAGATTTTGCATTCTGCTGCATAACTTGAGAATCGCTTGGTCAATCAACTTCATATTTTAGACGCACAGTGATATGGGTCAGAGGGTGCACCATATCAATTTTAGACGTGCTCCACCGTACAGTATGGCTGCCTGGTGGCCATCTTGGATTTTGCATTCTGCTCCATAACTTGAGAACTGCTTCATCAATCAACTTCATATTTTAGAGCCATAGTCATATGGGTCAGAGGGTTGCTATAGGTTATTTTTTGACAGAATTTGTGACCGAAATTTAGGTCGCTATAGGTATTCAAGACATAAATATCATAATTGAATGTCAGTTTGTTATTTTTCAGGGAAAAGGTGTATACCATCCATGACTTGTGTTATCAGGTTCACGAGACGACCACAGGGAAGGGAGTGAAGGGTCTGCTACCCGAGTACAACTGTCTGATTGTGTCGCCTGTTGCATTATGGGGCAGGGACAGAACGAGGTAGAATTATTCACATCCGTCTGTGCCATCAGGCTTTTAGATTGCCAAAAAACAAATAAAATATGCAAAATCACAAGTTTTGGGCAAAATTTCGACGAAACTTTCACATTTTGTTTACATCCACCGCCATCTTTGATTCCATTTGATCGGGTCAACTAACCCACCCGGGTTAACCTCGCCACTCGAACCAATTTGTATGCAGCAATATCGGTAAAGACCCGTTGAACAGTACTTGTTGCGAGGTTGATTGTCACTCAGTCAACTTACCTGATTGTCACTCATTCAGCTTACCTGAGTTCGTTCAAGTCCAACCTGTACTCCACGATGCTTATGGCACGTACAGTGCTGTACATTACCGGTATACAAAACACTGAGCACGTGCTGGCGAGGACGCTTTCTCACACTCCCAAAATACCCCATCAGAAAATACAGGGTGTTTCTCCTCTAGGGGAATCTGAAGGCCAGGCCATATCCCTCTTGTCCCTGTTATAAAAAAACATGACCTTGTCCACCAAAAGTAGGCACTTGTCGCAGGTGATCATCATTGGTCATCAGTTTACTCAACTATTATCACTGCTGTCCACTACTATTGTCAACCTGCAGAGACGTACATTTCAGCTAATGTGTTGTAAGACCGTTAACCCTTTCCTCAGTTGCGACAAGCGCCTGCTAGCAGTGGTTTTGCTGAGCGGTCACAAATATGTGAGGCAGTCTAGGAAAACCCGTTGGATGTTGCATTTGAGGAAAGGGTTAATGGTCTTGTTGAACCCGCACATTTCAATAGCTGAAATGTACTACGTAACAGGTAAACAGTGGCCAGTCAATGCACAGGCAATCTGACAACCCTTGTTGATCATTCAGCGACATTCGACGGGTTCTCCAAGACCACCCGACATGTGGCTCACAATCTTTGTGCCCAGCATCACAGAATTGTGCTGTGCCATACACTCATTCTAATAAATTCTTTATTTCAGGTTCAAGGAGGACAGTGAACTCCTCAAGACATTGTATAAAACAGCCTGGCATTCTTTGGATATTAGTCCTCTTTTAAAAGGTACAGTTTTCATTCAGTTATTTCTTCCTGCCTGTGTTGTCTTTGACTTTGCAGTAAAACTAAAACTCACTGAAATATACTCCGTACAAGTTCTGTACGCCCGTGACGGTATTATACACATAATACCCCATCTGTATTGAATTTTACGGTATTTTCAAAGTGTTAGGGGAGTGCAGGTAGAGGTCTCATAGCCTCGTGAAGGTCCCTAAAATGCTTGCCTGATACGTACTTCAGAGAATCAAGGCCTAGTTTTCAGCACACATTGCAAAAACTGCAGGCAGAGCTCTAATGTATTCAGATAGAACATAGTACATTTTACACTACACTAATGTCACCAAAAGTATAACACTTTCTGAATTGAATAGAGTGGTTGCTTTACCCAATAGAGTGCATGCCACCCAAAACCGCCCTTCCGTGAGCTGCCTAGAAAACCGCGCCCACTGACGACCCATTTATTTCAGATATTCTGTTTGGCGTTCCTTGGAAAGAGACGGGCGTGTCACGGTTCTTTTTCCGTAACCGACAGCGAGTGGTCTCATTTGCCGTGACTATTGTTTATAGTACATACAATGAAGGGTGAGTTTAGCGTCTCATTATGGCCGCCTGGGCCCGGTTGCACAAAACTCATGATAGCGCTAACTTTATGTTAATGACGTAAAAATCCATTTTCTTTTTACGTCGTTTGACATAAAGTTAGTGCTAACACCAAGTTAGCGCTAACATGAGTTTTGTGCAACCCAGCCCTGGTCTCATGCAATCGTAGTCTGATCAAGAATACCTTTAGTACAGTGACTCGGTGAACCTATCGGGGACCCTTGATAGCCTGGTGGTTATCACGTCCGCTTAGTTTCGAATCACGGGCCATATACGGGGATAATTTCACTTTATGTAATTTCACTTTATGTAATTCGAAAAGGAACTTATTCCCTCTCAATAAGAATCTGATAGAATTCTAATCTAATTTCAGTTTTGTTCAAGCCTTGAAAAACAAGATGGAAAGTACGTTCCCAGCCCAGAAGTCGAGTACAAACACGAGCCAGTCCGACAACATGGTGCACATATACTTCAAAGATGTCAACTACTTTGTAGAATATACTCCCTTACTGGTGACATATGTGGTGCTTTTTTTGTACATATTATTTTCTGTCCGTAAGTATCTTCCTAATATGGAGCCGCTCTGGCAAAACCAGATGCATGTCGCTCTTGCCTTCGCAGGTTGAGACCAAATGTTTGTCAGTTTCAATATTGTCTGTCTATTATGAAATCTGACAGAATCTATTTCTTCCATTCTCTTTTATCCATTTTGTATACACAGGCGCGAATCCGGGGGCGCACGCGGCGCGCGCCCCCTTTCGGCCAACAAATCTGTAAAATTGACCGTGAAATTCTGAAATTTGGACCAAATCATTGAAATTCATTGCAGATTTCAATCTTTCTACCACAGTGCGCCCCTCTTTCCCGAAATTGTGGATCCGCCCCTGTTACCGGTACATAAAAAAATGTCATTTCTTATTACAAAACTACTGAAAACAATTGAAAACATGATAATTTGATTAAGAGGCACCATGTTTCTATCTGTTGGTAATACATTTAAGGGGTGTAAATCCAACCGTTCAAAAGTTAGCTGTACATTGGGTCCCATTCTCCTGTACGAAACTCAGTGCTAGGGTCCAATGATAAAGTCAATTCCAAAAATTCGATTGGCCGTAACTTCTGTCAAAAGAAGTGCCGGGAAAGTTTTTCTTGTGTAGGTAGCAATAGGAGCAGTCAGCCGCGCATATTGCCAAAAGATGGCAGCAAAGTTCTAGCGGACCACAAGAAAATCCACGTGATTGGTGCTTGATCAAGAATAAATGGGTCCGCTACATGCATTGAATTGGGCCGTAGTGACACCTCGTGGTCAACACGCTGACAGCTCCTATTCTCTACTGATCTAGATAGGTCAGCAAATTTTATACCAAAAATTCCACTGGATCCCGTTTGGTCCGTGACTATCACTAGAGGAAATTTGAACAGGAAATATTATTTCACTGTTTCATTTTATACATGCCTCTTTTGTTCATTTCAGGTAAAATAGAGATGGTAAAATCAAAATGGGGTTTAGCCCTGAGTGCTGTGGCCACAGTCGTAGCCTCTTTATTCATGTCCATAGGAATTTGTACATTCTTTGGATTGCAACCAATTCTACTTGGCTCGTAAGTCTCCATTTCTACAGAAAAAAAGACATTTTTCATGAAACTTGCATGTGGGTTTGATAACAAGATTGATATGGAGCTTTTATATACCACTTTTCACTGCCGTACAAGCTCAAAATGCTTCACCAGTACCCAAGGTTCTTTAGAAACCTTTCTGAGGGATTCAAGGAGCAGCTCATTCAGTGCATTGTTTGATAATTTTCAACCAATACAGGGGTTGAAATTAGCAGAAGCCCAATGGCCCATCAAACCTCTCCATGCCACTCACCCGGTTGGCTACTTTGAAAAGTCATGCATAGCTTGAGCCTGATAGCCTAGTGGTTATCACGTCTGCTCAGCAAGCGGGAGGTCCTGGGTTCGAATCTAGCCCGGGCCATATGGGACTTCATTCCCGGCTCTTCAGTCTGTCGCATGGGACAGTAAGCCGTGGTCCCTTGTACCTTGTGTCTTTGCAAGGGCAGGTAAAAGACCTAACCAAGTGAGGAACATGAGTAGCTTAAGGTGGCCTCCTTCCGTACTTACCAGGGCCAATAATGCTATAGTGTGGGCCCTGGTGGGAAAATGAAATACAAAATACCGTACCCATAGCTCCAGGCACTGTTCCTGACTCATGCATGCTATCGGAGAGAATGTGGTAATGAGTGTTAATGTATGACATGGGTGTTGCCAGGTTTCTGAAGGTTGTCGGTTTTCTTGAAGGCGGCAGCACACGCAAAGTGCATCAGCGAGGATGGACCATTTCATTTGGTTTGATCACTGCATCCACCTGATGTCCCATTGTGTCTATTTTTCCAGTGAGATTTTCGAAGTCTTCCCATACCTGGTAGTAATTATCGGCCTGGAGAACGTGCTCGTACTGACGAAGTCTGTCGTCTCAACCCCTGCGACCTTGTCTGTCAAGGAGAGAGTTGCTCGCGGACTTTATAAGGAAGGGTGGTCCATTACAAAGAATCTTGTCACAGAACTGTTCATACTCCTCATCGGCTTCTTTACGTTTGTGCCAGCAATTCAGGTAAGAGAATTTTCATAGTCGTCATTTAATAGACAAATCACAAATTGACGAAAACGAGAAAGATCTGCACACTTCCGCCGAAATCATAAACACAACCTCGGTCTGAACCTGAATGATGTGACGTAGAGAACCCCACGACAGTGAGTTCGATGACGTTGCGTCAGAGTCGACCATTGCTGAATCATGGATTGCCTCACGTCAGCTGGTATCAGGTCGAGGTTGTGTTTGCGATTTCGGCGGAAGTGCGCAGAGGGAATTCGGGATTTGTCTATACACTGATTTCACATCGTGCACGATCACAGCGCCCCTAGTAGTATTTTGAACGGCCACTTCGTTTTCAACCTCACTATCAGGAGTAAGGCAACTATTTCCTAGATCGAGGTTGAAAAACATGTGTTGGTTCCCGATACCGCCACCAGGGATCCATTTCCTGGCGGCATCATTGGAAACCAATGCGCGCACTTCAACCTCGATCCAGGAAATTTTGCTCGTACTCCTGGTAGTGAGGTTGAAGACAGAAGTGGCCGTTCAAAATACTACTAGGGGCGCTGCGATCGTGCGAGATGTGAAAGGACGAGTGTTCTATGTCACAAAGGGCAGCTGAGCAACTCTTTGGCAGCGTAGGTTTTCTCCTGCCCTGAACCTCATTTATTTCGTTTCAGGAATTCTGCCTTTTCGCCGTGGTCGGTCTTCTGTCTGATTTCTACCTTCAAATGTTGTTTTTCTCCACGGTGCTTTCTATTGACATCAGGCGGATGGAGGTTAGTAGATCAAATCAATAAATTCATTGGAAAATGACCCCGGGGAGTATTACAGTCCCAGCAGCCGATTTCAGCGCTCTTGGACTTACATTCACATAGACCATCACTACCAACCAGGTACCCCTTTTACACCTGGGTGGGGTGAAGCAAGTGAGGCAAAGTGACTTGCTCAAGGTCACAAGCAAGTGTGTTTTTGTTGGTCAGGACTGGGAATCGAACCCGGGACCCTCTGATCAGGAGTCCACAGCTCCTCTAATGCTAGATGCTGTTCTGTAGGGCCTACATTGTATTTGCTGCTGTTTATTTTAGCTGAGTGAGACCCTCCAGCCGATCGACGAGGCCCTTGAAGACACCACAGACATGCCCAAACCAAAGGCCCTCCTCGGATGCCCTAAAAAGAGCTTGATCAGCTATTTCTTCGGTGCATCGCCAACACATGTTAGTCACTCGCACTGGCCGAGTATGCAGCACATCGGGTCGCAACCGATGTCTCCAAGGAATTCTATGTCTGAAGACTTTGGTCCTAGACGGCAGAGACCAAAACGACTGAGGGTGCTCTACTTCCTTGGTGACAACAGGGTGGGTCAGAGGGTTTTGATGGTGAGTTCTACTGTCTGTCCACTTAAAGCCCGACAGTATGCGTTAGGTGATCTCGTGGCGGCCGACGTAACCTTTGACCTTTAGGCAAACGTATATTCATGCTCGAAAGACTGTTCAAATCTATCTATTTGAATGATCTAAGTTACCAATTAGGCATTGAGACTGTTGCCACACATAAAAGAATGAGTTGAAGCATGGTACCTGACTTGATGAAGGGTTAGTCACGCTATAACAGCACGTTGAACTTCTCAAGTGATGAAAGTATGGCGGCCATTTTTGTTTCGATATAGTATCAATCCGGCTTCGGTGTTACCACTGGCTATATATAGTTTGGGGGCGATCCGTTCGTCAGTCTTGGAGAAAATCGTGAACAAACACACAAACAAACTCTCCTCAAGTTTTAGTATGATGTCATGTGCAATTTTCATTTTAGGTCTGTACAGTGATCTGGATAGCACTGATTGTCTACAAGACAGGCCTAGCAGAACATGTCATTCGTGTGACACTCAACAGCACGGCCACCATGGAACCCGAGCCGGAATATTACGGCGTACCTGTGATATATGATACAATTAATGGGAAAATTAGTGAGAATCTGTCAAAGGGGGCAAATACCAAGGCTCTGGAAACACACCCCGTGCCGGCCATGGTGGAACACGACGGAATGGTCCACTGGAAGAAACTGTCATATTCTCATTGGCCATCGTTANCAAGTGATGAAAGTATGGCGGCCATTTTTGTTTCGATATAGTATCAATCCGGCTTCGGTGTTACCACTGGCTATATATAGTTTGGGGGCGATCCGTTCGGCAGTCTTGGAGAAAATCGCGAACAAACACACAAACAAACTCTCCTCAAGTTTTAGTATGATGTCATGTGCAATTTTCATTTTAGGTCTGTACAGTGATCTGGATAGCACTGATTGTCTACAAGACAGGCCTAGCAGAACACGTCATTCGTGTGACACTCAACAGCACGGCCACCATGGAACCCGAGCCGGAATATTACGGTGTACCTGTGATATATGATACAATTAATGGGAAAATTAGTGAGAATCTGTCAAAGGGGGCAAATACCAAGGCTCTGGAAACACACCCCGTGCCGGCCATGGTGGAACACGACGGAATGGTCCACTGGAAGAAACTGTCATATTCTCATTGGCCATCGTTATTTGGCTTTTATAATATCTCGTTAATGAGAAGGTAGGTGGACATTTACCTATTTGTGACCGGGTCTGTGAAAACCCGGCCAAAATCACTGGGGAGTGACATAGGCCTTGATCATACCTGCCCTTTGTTGCACAATCGATAAGGCTTTATTTGCCACTAACAGATCGTTCTTTTTTCATTGTGATCAGACTCTCTACATAGCCGATTAACCGTGGGGTGTTCATTGACTTTGGCCGGGTTTTGCCAGACTTGGTCATATTTATGCAAATATTTTCATCTAGTTTGTGAATTCCCCTGTTGGTGGAAAGTTGTTTTTTACACAACAATGCAGAGAGAAACCTGTATAAAGTATGATTCACCTTAACTTCAACATGGGCAAAGTGCCAGGCCTGTGCAACAGATACCATAAAGTGACAAACCACAGTATTTACCAGTTGACTCAGCACAACCTTGGAGTGTTTGCTATAGGCTGTTCCAGTGACCCTAACATCATTATTTAACTGCGACATGGATTATTTTTCCACTGACTTGTGCACATTTCCAAGCTTGGCACTTTGCCCATGTTGAAGTCGGGGTCAATTATACCGCACTGCCAATGACAAGGCCTCTGTGCCGAAGAGGGTTCATCAGTGCTGTGATCACGATTAGGCATGTCTCAATGCGGGATATCTGTCGGAAATCAGTGTTTTTCACCAAAAAATGGCAGCCGATTCTAACATCACACTTGAAACACTTCACTACCCGTTGTGGAATAAGGCCGAGTGCCACCCCTGAAGTCACCTTGTGAACTCTGTCGCCACCAGGCTTGTTTTCATTTTATTCCTCGTTCTTTTTAGATACTTCAGCATTCTCCCCTCCACTCACCTCTCCATCATCGTCGACCCAAAAGATGCCATATCACTACGCAATCCCGCCGAGAGCAAACAAGCCGCCATGACTGAACAGCAGGGCGACCACGCCGAACACTTCTACTCGGGGGCATTCTCGAATATTGATCTCAATTCTGAAAAGCTTATGGAACAAGCGCAGAACCTTCATAAACGATTCTACCCCCGATCTCGTAAGGAGTTCTTTCTGACCGTCTCCTTAGCACTCGGAAGTGCCGTCATTCTGGTGTACTTCATGACCATTCTCTACAGCTGTATGTGTACCAGAAATTATCACAAATTCCGTCGTAATATGAATCGGTGGTTCGATCCGGTGAAACGGCGACCATCGACTGGTTATCGGAAAATCATCAAAGAGACGGTGCCGCTCGTTTTGGTGGGGCATCAACAGGAAGTGGAATGTATGGAGGTCGATGGGCCTTTCATTGTGAGCACGTGTCTTGGCGGGGAGATACGTGTATGGGATTCCAACTCAGGAGACTGTCTCACAGCAATCCACAGAAAAGGGTAAGTGAGTTTAATATGACCCGCTCTAGCAAAAGAAGCGCTTGTCGCAACCGAGGAAAGAGTTAAAGACTGGAGTCCATTGGAATCTAGGTCAGTGGGTCACTAATGCAAAAATACACTACAGGTGACATCGTGGCGGTGGTAAATATTTCAGTATGGTCCCGGCCCTTTAACGGCCTTACAATACAATCAGCTGAAATGTACCGTACGTTTCTGCAGGTTGACAATAGTAGTGGACAGCTGCAGTGATAATAGTTGAGTAAACTGATGATCAGTGATGATCACTTGTGACAAGCTCCTGCTTTTGCTGGAGCGGGTCACATTTGAGTGATCCTCACGATCTTTTTTCCTGTTGTTCATGGTACTGCCATCTATAGTACTATGCGAAAACACCAAAGGATCAAAATTTCCATCTTTGGCAGTCAAAGTGTTACTATTGTATAGTATAATTCACTGTAACTTCAACATGGGCAAAGTGCCAATCCTGGAAATGTGCGCAAGTCAGTGGTAAATAATCCATGTCGCAGTTACATATACCTTATGATGTTAGGGTCACTTGAACAGCCTATAGCAAACACTCCAAGGTTGTGCTCAATCAAATGGTAAATACTGTGTTTTGTGGTTTGTGGTTTAATCATTGTCCTTCACTTTATGGTGTCTGTTGCACAGGCCTGGCACTTTGCCATGTTGAAGTTTAGGGTGAATTATACTTTACCTCAAATTAAATTCTGATCATTCTGGCATATTTTACTTTTACGGCAGAATGATGCCGCCTCCAACTCAACGAAAACCTTGCCCGGGCCGCAACAGACCCGCTCTAGCAAAAGAAGCGCTTGTCGCAACCGAGGAAAGAGTTAAAGACTGGAGTCCATTGGAATCTAGGTCAGTGGGTCACTAATGCAAAAATACACTACAGGTGACATCGTGGCGGTGGTAGATATCTCAGTATGGTCCCGGGTCTTTAACGGCCTTACAATACAATCAGCTGAAATGTCCGTCTCTGCAGGTTGACAATAGTAGTGGACAGCAGTGATAATAGTTGAGTAAACTGATGACCAATGATGATCACTTGTGAAAAGTGCCTGCTTTTGCTGGAGCGGGTCACATCTGAGCAGTCTTCGCGATATTTTTTCCAGTTGTTCATGGCACTGCCATCTATAGTACTATCTAAATGCCAGAGGATCGAAATTTCCGTCTTTGGCGGTCAAAGTGTTACCGGGGGTACTATTGTAAAGTATAATCCACCCTAACTTCAAAGTCGGCAAAGTGCCAAGCCTGGAAATGTGCACAAGTCAGTGGTAAATAATGTTAGGGTCACTTGAATAGCCTATAGCAAACACTCCATGGTTGTGCTCAGTCAACTTGTAAATACTGTGGTTTGTGGTTTAATCATTGTCCTTCACTTTATGGTGTCTGTTGCACAGGCCTGGCACTTTGCCATGTTGAAGTTAGGGTGAATTATACTTTACCTCAAATTAAATTCTGATCATTCTGGCATATTTTACTTTTACGGCAGAATGATGCCGCCTCCGACTCAACGAAAGCCTTGCCCGGGACGCAACATCAACGACAGTGACTTGGACCTCTATGACGAGTACCATGGGATCAGTCCACCGTCTGCGGACAACAGTCCCGATAACTCGTGCCTCGATGTTCGTAGCCTTCACACGGGACCAACTGACAGAAAATCCGGTCATAACCGCCGTGCGTCTACCGGGGCAAAAAACATCAGCAGATTTGAATTCTTGCCGGATTTAAGTAGTACTGTACAGACGGACTTCAGTGCCGTAGCAAAAGCCGAACCGAGAACTACCAAAACGACTTCTCTTGAAAATTTGCAACATTTAGGGGAGCGTGGCTACGACTTTGGATCGAAGTTTGATTCATATTTTGAGCAGCAGAGGGAGTTAGTTATAGAGAGTCGGAAATATGAGGAAGAAAAGGAGAGAAAGCGCCAACGAGCACAGACGGACATTCCACAGGTTGTTGACAAGAGTGAGCATGACATGTTACAGAGAACCAGAAGTTACAGCACGGGTAAGAACTAGATATGTTAAAGGGAGACTCCACTCATTGTAAACTTTTGAATTTTTATCAATCCATGGAGACTATTGCCATGAATGTGATCTCACTTACGGTGGCCCATACATGCCATGTATATTATAAAAATGTTGCCCGAAATGTCGGGTGACATACCGAATGTCCCCCTGCTGGGATGATATGTCTCCCGAGGCTTTGCGAGGGAGACATATCATCCCAAAGGGGGGACATGAGGTATGTCACCCGACATTTCGGGCAACATTTTTTATCTCGTGCCGAAAGTCTAGTTGATTGAAAACGACTTTCGTTTATGAAAATATCAAATAATGCCAAAATTAAGGACAAGAAATGACGTGACGTAATGCATACACGACGCGACGTCACATGCTGAGTGTTGAATTCCACTGGACTGAGTGTGTTCAATGCCCGGTTCAATGCAGACTCAACTGGCCCCGGCCAAGAGTTTGGGACGTTTTGAGTTGACCATTTTGCATCAAGGCTACTGCTTACTTGCAAAAAATGAGAATGTGAGTGGTATTTTTAGCTCACTGGGGTGAGCTATTACGATGGTGCAGCGTCCGTCGTCCGTCGTCGTCGTCGTCGTCGTCCGTCGTTGTCCGTTAGCAGGGCACGTTTCGTAACCGCTGGAGCTATTGATCTGAAACTTGGTACATATATACCCCTAGGTCAGATGACCCACGACACCAAGTTTCGGTCCCATTCGACTCTCAGTTTGGCCACCAGGTGGCGGAAACCAAAAACACAAAAAGTGCAATAACTCCTGAACTAATGACTAGATCGTCTCCAAATTTTTATCATAGGTGGAGCTAATAAGGATACATAACATATATAACGGGTTTTTGATTTGACCTACTTTTGAAGGTCACAGAGGTCAAAGTTCGGCAAAAGTGACGAACCTGCCACAGTTTGTCATTATTTCACCGAGCAACTTCATATCTTGCATACACATGCATTGGAGGGGTACCTTAAAAAATACCGAGTTTCGGCCCGATTGGACATCCAATATGGCCGCCAGGTGGCGTAACCTGAAAATCAAGTAAGTGCTATTACTCAGGAACGGCTTGACGCAGAGTGCTCAAATTTGATATTTACCTCCATCTAGATGACCTTTACATGCATGTCAAATTTCGGCCTGATTTGACTTCAAACATGGCCACCAGGTGGCGTAACCCAAAAATCATCAAAGTGCTGTAACTCAGGAACGCCTTAACCCAAAGCGCTCCAATGTGCTATGTGGCCCCCTGCAGATGACCTTTATGTCCATGTGAAGTTTCGGCCCGATCGGACATCCAATATGGCCGCCAGGTGGCGTAACCCGAAAATCATCAAAGTGCTGTAACTCAGGAACGACTTGACCCAAAGCGCTCCAATGTGCTATGTGGTCCCCTGCAGATGACCTTTATGTGCATGTGAAGTTTCGGCCCGATCGGACATCCAATATGGCCGCCAGGTGGCATAACCCAAAAATCATCAAAGTCTTTTCTGGGAATGACTTTACCCAGATTGCTCATAACTGATATGTACCTCCCTCTGTCATTAGACTATTATGTCCAACCCAGTGAGCACATGGTCCATGGACCATTTCATTCCGTTTGAAGAGACTGCATTTGTTCTATGGCCGTTCAAACTAGCGAACCGAGCGAGTAAAAAACCGACGGCCATTACGTACATGTAGCCATGGTAGCGGGCAACATATCGCGATATGACTGCCCGCGGGGGGACATATCGAAATGACACAAGGTCACATGACGTAAATGAGCCAATCACATTCACGGAATTTTACTTGAGGTACGAGATACCGGATTGTTCCCCCAATACTGCTCAGAGTGACACACAAGTTGACCACATTGTATACACATTGTACACTGAGCGGTATTGGGGAACAATCCAGTATTTTTATTCACATTAAAATATTCTGAACATATTTGTATTTTTCCTCTAATTTCCACCCAGGTGGAAAACATTTCCACCCACGTGACATTTCACCCAGGTGGAAATATTATCCACCCGGGGGAAAATGTTTTACACCAGTTTGGCTGGCAAAGTGGTCAGTTCCCCTTTAAACACACCCGGGTGGAAATTAAAGGAAAAATACAAATATGTTCAGAATATTTTAATGTGGATAAAAATATATACATGGCATGTATGGGCCACCGTAGTCACTAGTGTCAATAGGCTGACGACCTTCAAAGTGAATGACCTACATGTAATACTGTGACTGCCTAGGCCTATTGGTTGTACCTTCATAAATATGCATTGAGCGCATATGACATCACATGTGCTGTGCAATGGTCCCCTTGGGATGTAATTAAAATACTTAAAATGATGAGTTTGCTGATGTTAATAAATCTGACATGTTGCAGATATCAACATCCTCCCACAGCAGGGCTTTGGTCTCGTTCCTCTTCATACACTCCACACAAAGCCCTGCTGAAATTGGGCCTCCCAGGCAAGCAGAGGCGGTCAGAAAACCATTGCCCAATCAGAATGCAGCATTTTCAGGGTGTCAATATTAAAATAATTACGACTCGTAATAACAATCAAAAATAATAAGAATCTTTCCTATATACAGAAGAACCTCTGTGATAAAATTCAGTCAATTTTGGAAAGATGTAAGTGATTTGTAAAGGATAAAACTTTAAAATCAAACTGGGTAAAACCACGAAATTTGTACTTCTCCAGTCATCCTTAAAATACAGGGAGTGCAACTGGAGTATGGAACAGCCACATCAGATTCACTAGCCGTTGTATTTCAGCAGGTGTTTGTGTGAGTGGATGAAGAGGAGCGAGGTAAAAACCCCTGCTGTGGGAGGATGGATATCAATGAATTTGAATGTATTAACGATATTTCAAAAATTCAAAATTTTACACAATGAGTAGAGTCTCCCTTTAAATTTGCTCAATAGCGAATTTGATGACCTCCACCCAGACATGCCAGAGCTAACACGATTCTCCATCATTGGGACTGGATGTGTCAAGTGTTATGATAATCTTGGAACTGAATGAGCATGCTGAAAAGTTATCCACGCCAACCCGTCAGATACTGACGTGAGCACATGCACACCGCCATGCTGACCTGAATCACAGTGTGTAATTATCATTTCGGTCGTGATTGGCCAGATGGCTGACCTAGAAATTATACAGTGTCTGGAACGTGTGTACTGTGCGTGACGTCACAGTGCATCTGGGAAAATTTATACGATGACATTAGCATAAACTGAGTTGTGGTCGCCACGAGTGACGCTGTGTTGCTGGGGGTGATGTTGTGGATTTGTGAGTGTGCAAGGAGCACGGCAAATTTCATCAAAATTCGCCCAAAATTTGGTTAAGAGTGCCAGTACGTTAAATTCCAGCCTTTCAGACCTGGCGACAATCATACTGCAGCTTGTGATGAAGTTTGAGCGAAATCCATTCAGTGGTGTTTGCAAAACAGCGCCTGAAATTTGAAAATTATAATTTTCTTACAGGTGACCAACCTTCTACTGTACATTACGACGCCACCAGACACGAGAGTGAATTTGTCAATAAGGAGGCGCCACCTATTTGGTGTCTCGCCTGCCGTGATAATCTCATTGTTGTTGGTTGTGGGAATGGTAGAATTGAGGTAAGGAAGTTTTAGATTAGCCCTA
>NMRB01001192.1:127347-144664 GCA_002633025.1 Notospermus geniculatus
TTGTCCACATTTATAAAATGCTAAATTTGTAAGTTGAACCTTTATGGTTGATTCCTTTATGATATGACTGGATATGCTGTTTATCTTCAACAAATGAACTGGTTTGGTTTTTAGGGAGATTTGGTTTGGATAAAAAAGACTGAATTTTATGACGTGTAAAATTGAGTGAGTGTCCTTGTCTGTGTATAGTGTATGTAGGCCTATAGCAGGCCGTGTACATTAGTACACACGCTATACAGGGTGATCAATAAAACATTCTTTTATGTATTTCTAGACAAACTCCTGTGTCAGTTACTTCATCGTTCGCAGTTGAACCTTCATGTTTGATTCCTTTATTCCGATACTCATAATGCTGCCTCGCTTTTCAAGATTGTGTTCTTTTCCACACAGGACATTTCAGAATGGGCAGCGGTCACAGACTGAGTGGAGAGTTCAGTAATTGGAATGACATTATACACTGTACGCTGCACACGTCGACACGAGCACATCAGCTCCCTATCACAAGACTTCTGTCGGAATGTGGAAGGGTTGTTTCTGCCAGTCAGGACCACACTTTAAAGGTGAAGTTAAAAATCAATAACACTCATTTTCAGCTCACCTGGGGTGAGCTCTTACGATGGTGCAGTGTCCGTCATCATCGTCTGTTAGTAGGGCACGTTTCGTTACCGCTGGAGCTATTGATCTGGGCTATTGATCGGCTTTTATGAGATCTTATCAGATCTTGAGGTCAGTCATGGCAATCGTGTTGATCGTAGAAAAGTTTTGGACGGTTCAGAAATTTTCTACGATTAATTGTCCAAATCGTGGTGATCGGGATCAACCTTGGACTAGACAGACACACACTCTGACCGCAAGATCTGATAGGATAACGATTAAGACCATGATTCGTGATAGTGGGAACCCAGCATCAGAGAAGTAAACAAATATTCCACGATCAGCTATGAATGGCCAATCGTGACATTCGTAACGGATCGCACGACAGTGGGAACCTAGCATCAGATGTTATGATTTTGATTGACAGGTTCAACTGTGGAATAATTGAACTATAATTAGATGATCACGTGAATCCACTTAAATCATCATCACTGAATTTATTTTATTTATTACGTGAAAGTTAATTTCACACTCAGACAGAGTAATACAGACAGAGAAATATAGATACAAGTACATGCAACAGAAAATAAAATAATAAAGATACAAGTACATGCAACAGAAAATAAAATAAGAATGACTTCATTACTATTGCAGGTTTTTAGGATAGAAGACTGCATGTGTTTGTATACCTTACATGGTCACATGGGATGCATCACAGCTTTAGAGTTGGATAAGGTAGGGCCCTACTCTTGACATTCTCAGTAACAACTCTAAATGCACTCTATTCATTTTGTTGCAGATATCCAACATAGAGCACAAAAAACGACACACAAAATGAGAGTAAAAGTCAAGTCGTCTCCGAATTCCAAAAATTTTCGACCCCAACTGGGATCTTCCTCAGGCACTTTCTAGCCTCTACTAGAAAGTGCCGGAGGAAGACCCCGATTGGGGTCTTCAAAATTCAGAGACGGCTTCATTTTGCTGCAGATGAACAATGCTCTTATATCGTACCTCAAAAAAGAATCCGTGAATATGATTGGCCGAGACGCGTCACGTGAATTGTGGACATTTTGCAATGTTGCCTGCTCAAGATGCAGTGTCTACCGCTCACGGAAAACAAAATGGCGGCCGTTTTTTTTCGTTTGATCGCTTTGACTTAACGGTAGAAAATGTAAAAATTAATGAAAAAACCTGACAGTTTCATTTGAGATAATGGGTCATATGAATAAAAAACTAGTGAATGCTTTAACTTGAATTTTGCAATAGAAATGCACTGGGCAATGCTGTACAAATCTGAAGTAAAAGCATTTGCTTGTCTTTATTCATGCCCCCTGGGTGAATTAGTGTCGAATCCTCACCGAAAAATTTTCTAGGTGTCGAATAAGTGTCTGACTATGGTACGTTTAAATCATCTGGACCCCGATGGGATGACCCTTTGGTTGTCAGGCAGACCTTGGTATTGTTAGTGAAGTCTGGCTATTGACATGCGTTTTATTGACAGGACACTTCCAGCCAATCCCATGCACCATGCTGTGTTCAATTTCAAATCAAGGCCTACTTGCATGTTCTATTTCGAACCAAGGTTCAGCTGGTTAGAAAACAATGTGTGTTGGATCGTTTAGAGTAAACCCTAAGTTCATTGTTGTCCGGTTACTAGGGGTTTAACTGACTTGCGCCCATCGGTGTCCATTTAAACATACTTTAGGGTCGACCCCTGAACAGGGATGGGGGTGGGGGGTGAATGGGGTTACATTGACCACTGTATGACTGCCAAGCGTGTATAAATTCCTTGACTGCAAAATAGTTGCACAGAGAACTGATTCCTACTGTGCTTTTCAGAGTGAACCATTAGGTGCTGCCAGCGGTGATGAAAATGGCAGCATTCGCCTGTGGGAGCTGTTCACTGGGAAGTGTTTCCATAAACTCTCTGGTCATGGTGCTGCCGTTACAGCATTGGCGTGCACCCCCTCCTATATCATAAGCGCCGGTCTTGATGAGAGATTGTGTGTCTGGCAAAGGAGTAAAGGGACAATGATGTACAATTTAGAATTGGTGAGTACCGTAGCGGATTTAGGGAGTGCCTCGGGCGGGTGCCCCCCTAAATCCTCCACTAGATTTTGTACTCAAACACTTTGGCTGTCATGACTAATTCGTTTCAAACTTGGCAGTGGCGATAGAAATCACTAACAGAGCGCCACACTGGCAAAAGCCTAGTTTTATTGGGGTGGTGAATATTAGAGAGGATGCGCAGCTTTCCGACTCTGACTCTGACTTCAACTCCGAGAATGAATTGCAGTCCGCTCTGGACATCCTTGATAAAAATGATTTGATAGAAGTTTTCAATTCATCAAACATCATAAATTGAAGGCAGAAAAAAATTGGTTAATAAATCGGAAGTGCGGATAAATAATGAATATTGAAGTCGTAATCCTAGTCGTTACGACTTTGAGACACGACCATGATGACTATGATATTTGTGATTTATGTGCACTTCCGATTACGAGTCAAAACTATTCTGCCACAAAGTTATGGCATTTTACGATTTGCAAAGGTCTTTCAAATCGTTTTTATCAAGGTTGTCCACAGCGGACTGCAATTAATTTTCGTCGGAAAGCTGCGCATCCTCTCTGTTAACTCTTTCAGCCCTAGGCGATTTTTCCACCGCGACCCCCAGATCCTCGGCGATTTTTTTTGAGAAAAAAAAATACTTCAGGATTTTTAAAGAAAAACTACTTTCCCAATCTTATATTGTAGAAAATTGGGTTTAGGGGTGGACGGATATACTCGTTCATAGGATTTGAGAATGATTTTGGCAAACGGATACATCCGTCCGTAGGGCTGAAAGAGTGAACTACATTTACTGTGCCACAGATCACAAACAGGCCCTTCTCCTCCACTAGAAAGTTTTCACTGTTAGAAGTTGCTGTCTGAGAGAAAATCTCTAGTGGATAATGAAACGACAGTTACTTCCGAGAGTGTAGAAATATTTTCAGAAGTTTGTCTCAGAAGTTCCTGCTGTCAAGTGGAAGGATTATTGAACGATTATGTCATATGTGACCCGGCACAGCAAAATGAGTCGGAAGTCGCACAGAAGAAGACTGAAGGTGGAAGCAGACAGCAACCACAGAAATCGACCAAGTCATCACAATGGGCAGACAATCCTGAAATCAGCGAAACCGTTGGTGTCACCTTGGACATGTTGGATCGTATTCATAAAGCGGTTCTATCGTTAGAACCGTCTTAGGCTGGTTCCAAGTACAGTGGTTGACGATACTTGGAACCGGCCTAAGACGGTTCTAAAGATAGAACCGCTTTATGAATATGACCCGTTGGGTCTTCTTATGTGCGCATTCCAACTCATTTTGTCGTGCCGGGTCACATAGTAATAAATGACTCGCACAGACTTTTAATTTGAAGTGGATAGACGTTTGACATTTCTGTCGAGACGAGAGTTGGCTGACAGAAAGTGTCGGCATAATCTGTCTACAGGGTGGGCCAGAGAAAGTGTCCCTCGAACAATAGGGAAATAATAAAAATGCTATTGTTCGAGGGACACTTTCTCTGGCCCACCCTGTAGTGGAGTACCGCCTTTAGTCTGTCATAATAATTTCATTCTTTACTTGCAGAGTGCAGGTGGATTCCCCAGCATATCAATGCTAACGAGTAAACTCCTTATTGGAGGCAGCCAGGGAGGCATTGAACTTTACGACATATCAAAAGGTCATCTCTTGAGATCCGTCCAGTTTTTCACTGACCTTGAACACTCGTCCTTCGTGCAAAATCTTCGAGCTGTCAATCATTCAGTCGTTATCTGTGATTTTGGGAATCAATTAAGGATTGTGCATTTTCCACAGGTTTTAGAAAAAGTGGAGTAAAGTGTGATTCACCCGAAAGCCTAATTCATACTTCAACGCACGACCATCCCCGGCGACCGACGCGCGATCTTGCGTTCGATGCCGACCCCCATCGTGCGATTTGGTTGGCGTCTGATCGCGAGGCTGTAATTACTTGAGTCATTTCATAACGGGTCGCCATCGCTGAAGTACGCTGGACTCTGAATCAATTCTGCGAAGTCGGCGTCCAGATTTGATCGGGCGTCGGACGCCGATGGTCTTGCATCGAAGTATAAACTAGGCTTAACTTCAACATGGGCAAAGTGCCAAGCTTGGAAATGTGCACAAGTCAGTGGTAAATAATCCATGCCGCAGTTACCTAATGATGTTAGGGTAACTTGGTTTACTTTCCATGAGCATATAGCAAATCCAAGGTTGTGCACTTGTGGTGTCTGTTGGACAGGCCTGGCACTTTGCCCATGTTGAAGTTCGGGTGCATTTATACTTTAGTAGCAGTGGAATTGGAAAATTTGTGACCCGCTCCAGCAAAAGTAGGCACTTGTCGCAGGTGATCATCATTGGTCATCAGTTTACTCAACTATTATCACTGCTGTCCACTACTATTGTCAACCTGCAGAGACGTACATTTCAGCTATTGTGTTGTAAGGCCGTTAACCCTTTCCTCGGTTGCGACATGCGCCTGCTTTGGCTGCAGCAGGTCACGTATGATGGTTGGCAACTTGAGGATTGTATTTTTTGTCAGTATTGGAAAAAGTTGGAATAGAAGTCCATCAATCGGGGTCTTCCTCAGGCACTTTCTAGAACATCCAAGGAGTGAATTTCACTCCTTGGATCTTTCTAGATGATCCAAGGAGTGAATTTCACTCCTTGGATCTTTCTAGAAAGTGCCTGAGCATCTTCTAGAAAGTGCCTGAGCACATTGAAATGCCTATTAGGAGGCTGCCTGTACACAGGGAAATTTTCCTTATATCCATTGGATATCCAATGGATATCAGTGTTTCCGCCAGAGGGGGGGGGGGGGGGGGGATGATCCCCTCCTCAAAAGTTTCAAGGGGGATATCCCCCCTCATGTTTGCAGACTAACCTTTTTCAAATATCACTATTTTCACTTCAGTAGTGTTTTTCTTTAATTTCTTACATTTCAAATGCAATTTTCATGCAGAAGGAAGACTAATTTTGCATTTTGGAGTGTAAAAAATGACTCTGGAGGCCATTTTTGACCCCCCCCCCAAACAAATTTTTCAAAAAAAAACTTTGAATTTTTTTTCTCCCCCCTCCTTGACAATCCTGGCAGAAACCCCGGATATAAGGAAAATTCGCTTGTGTGGGATGTTATGTCGCATCTGGAACCTTGTGTGTCAAATACTTTTGGGGGGCAAATTTTTTTTAAGAAGGAAAAATTCATAGAACTAAAAAAATTCCACAGTTAGTGGGTTAATATCAACCCACATGTGAATTAATCACTTGGAGCATTCTTTTGGTGTATGGTGATCTTCATGGGGTTTGATTACACCATTTTGCCGGTCTGATTTTGATTACATCATTTTGCCGGTCTGATAGACATTTTTGTCACCACAGGTGTGATCGGAAATTTAGAGCTGCGATTGTGAATGTTTCAAAAATGGGATGAAATGTAGTTGTGTAGAATACTTTGATTGCTAAGATCATGGATATCTACGGTGTATATTTCTATGAATTAAATTAAAATGATCAAATCATTGTATGATTTNTTTTCGCGATGTTGCCCGATGGAAAAACGAACTTCCCCGAAGGAGCAATGATTGTTGTTTAACCGGGTATCTCCTACATACGTGTATGTCATATCAGAAAGGCCGTGTCAGTTTGAACATGGTGCTGTTGTGACTCCGAAAAAGTATTTATTAAGCGAGGAAAGCATTTGGGGTTTCGGGTCCGCTTTAAAGACATTTTATGCAGAGATTTATCATTAAAGAAATCCTTAGCAGTTTTAAACTACCGTTCAGTTAAAAGATGTTTCATGCAGACAAGCTGGTTCTGAAAGAAGCCAATAGCTTCGAGACTTTGAAAATAAAACAACACGCGATTTTTGTGAAAATAAGCTGTATTGGTATCAAAGAACTTTATATACAGAAAAATAGAAGAATCATTCATTAGCAGTTATATTGCAATTCAGCATTGACATCAGAGGCTGTATAGAAGCTATGCACCTATGTCATAATCCTTGCATAATTAGCTCATTCATGCATAATTAGCCATGGGTCTGGAGGGAAACTTTACATTACAGATGTATTAGAAAAGGTGTGAATTGCTAATTTTCACACCTGATAAACAAGTATTAAATGCAACATTTTGGGATAAGATTGGTTTTATTCCCCAGTCCACATACCAGAAAGTTGGAATGATTTTAGAAGTAGTCAACAAAATATTTTGCTTTTGGTCTCATTGACTTCAGTAATTTCTAATAAACCTTCCATCCAATATGGCGGCATAAACTAAGGGCTAAACAGGAAGTGACATCACGTGCATACCCTTTATTCGACTCCTGTTCTTATGTGTTCTGGTGCAGAGAACGGTGTTCTCGAATGAGTCGAGATAAAGAACCTACCGTATAATGCATTCAGTGGCACTTTAGGCCTACCTGTTGGAGTCTGGCAGAAGACTCAAAATCTGAGGTGACTTCCGACTTTTTTGAGTATTTAATTCAGCAATTATCAATATACTAAAATTCACCGGCCTGAATTTTAAACAAGATGGATATAACAATTAAAAATAGAGTACATGTACTTGTAAAACTATCTGTACAAAATGTATTTGATACAAGTTTATGCATTCAAATGTCCCAAACAGACTCATATAAAAATATATGTGGACAAAATGGCAAATTCTCACCTGCGACACATTTTCAATCTTTCTCTCAGCAGATGAGATATTTCTTGGATACATGTAAAGCCAGGCGTACATCGTACTTGATCTGGACCCATGTTCCCGAAGCCGTCGTTAGGTTAACGATGTCGTTACGCTATGCATAATTTCCCAGGTTAACGACATCGTTAACCTAACGATGGCTTCGGGAACATGGCTCCTGATCAGTCGCTGGTGATGTACGCGCTGCGCACACATCGCAAATTCAGCAACTCAGTAAAATTAGGATGATACAATCAGTCATCATGTCCTGACCGTGTACATCGCACTTGCGACTGGCAACAACTCAGGGAACGTCCGGGGCGCTGGAACTCGATGAGACTCGGATTTGTTCAGAAAACGGGCACTGATCAGTCGCAAGCCCGCGTACATCGCAGCGACTGAATGAAACTAGATACAACCAGTCGCTAGAAAGTTGAACATGTGCAACTCGTGGCGACTGGCAAAATCTCAGTTCCAGTGGGTTGCAAGGGTGCGTACATCAACCGTTTCTGGCGACTGATGAATCGCCTCCAGTTCCAGCTAGATCCTCCCAGTCGCCAGTAGCTCAGTGGCGACTAGTTGTATCCAGTCGCAAGTGTGATGTACGCTAGGTTTAAGATATGTACAATTTCTAGTGACAGTTAAAAATTATCCCGGCATGACCAAATACCACTTCAACATTCGTTGACTTGGTCATCACTCATCAGCTTTTTAACAAACCATCACACGCCAGACTTGAATGCTCCAACAATGTCGTATCGTATTTTTTCTCACAACACAGAAGTTTAAATTCTGACGTCCGCGATCTCCTGTTTGGTGACTGATGTCTGCTGACCTTCAGCTGCGGCTGCACTCATGCGAATCTCCATGTCATGTCTTATGCTTGCTTCACGCAGAACCTAAAAGTTGAACAGTCCACATTATGATTTTGTAATGCATTGCTGGAATGACACTGCATTTTGTAGACAATTCTCAAATTGACATAAACGTGAAAGATCTGTTTACTTCCGCCGAAATCACAACCATAACCTCGGTCTGAAACTGAATGACGTGACGCAGAGAATCCCACGACAGTGACATCGCAGACGTTGCGTCAGAGTCGACCGCTGAATCATGGATTGCGTCACGTCAGCTAGTTTCAGATCGCGGTTCTGGTTCCGATTTCAGATTGTAGCGCTGAATGAGCAGCTCATCTGAGTTCTACTGAAAGGTTTCAGGATAGACTGGGGTTAAAGTGTAAAGTCGGATGGCACCTCTACCGTTGTTGATATCAGACTATACACCCAAAACTTTAACTTTAAAACTTTTTTCACTGAAGAAATCCATGTGGCATGCTGGTTCTCCCGTGCGATTTCTGTGCGGACACTTCATTGAAATCACATTGAACTGACTGGCCTGTGGAACCGCACTGCAAAAAGCACCGGAATCCGGTTTTGGTGAGAACGCGGCTTAAAATATGGAGTATCACGAACGGTGTTTGTAACCTTACCTTCAGATGTTCCTCCACGTCAGCGAGAGATTTATCGATCCAGTCTGTCACACCAGAAAGATGACAGGCATTCTTGGTAACCAGGGCGAGATGACTCACTGATAACACCAGGGATGTGCATCTGAAATAGTGATGGGTTAGGTTACGTATTAAAGCGAATCGATAGCGGATTTTGTTTACATTTGGCTGGTGTTTGTAAACACAAAATTCAGCCAATCAAAATGCACGAAAATTTCTTTGTTGACATTCTGGAGACGTTTGTTTACGTTTTTTCCTGAAAATTCGTCCCCTTTCAAATTCTATTTCTAAATCAATTTTTTTTGCTATCGATTCGCTTTAACCAGGGTTCCTGCAGCTCTGTCTCAATATTTAAGACTTTTTCACGACTTTTTTTTGTAAAATTAATACCAGTATGTGGTTATGTTGTTACGCAATGGGCTAGTCGCCACGATCAATGGATGACTGATTGCTCTCCTGGGTGAAATTGCAGTAGAACTTCCCAAATCCCATACAGCCCTGAAAATGCGGCCTCTACTTGCCTCGCTTCCAGTAATTTAGGATCCATCGGCGGGTACATTGCGATGACGACATCATCAACGCGGGGACTAATACGCTTGGCGACTTCAATGATATTCATGAGAGTCTCCGGGGAGCGGAGCTGACTCGATTGGCGCATCGTGATGGCGACAAGTTTCTCGGTAAGGAGATGTCACATCTTGAGTATGTCGATGCAGTGTGGTACAACACCTCTGAAAACAGAAATAGGCTGGAATGAATTCTGAGCTACCATGGGTATCTTTTTGTTTTATACTTTATGCAATCAAAATAGGATTCTTGTCAAGTTTCAAAATGATTATCATAAAATGTACTACGCTCTATCTGAATACATTAGCCTGCAGTTTTTTCAATGTGTGCTGAAAACTAGGCCTTGATTCTTTGAAGAACGCATCTGGCACACGCATTTTGGGGACCTCCACGAGACAATAGCCGCATTTACACTGCCAAAAATCAAGTGAACTCGGACCGGACCGCGTTCGGTTTGGCAAAAAAGTGGCAGTGTAAACCTGCCAAGCCTACTTGGTCCGGACAACAAGTGAACCGTACCGAGACCCGCAGAAGGTGGTCTCAGTCTGCACCGAGTATGGTACCCCGACCAAATGTGCTGTGTTAACCTGACGCAGGGAGGGCGAACTGAACCGAGTTCACTTCCCTGGGATGGTATTGAGCATGTGCGCAGTTCGTCCTTGCGTCACCCGTGGGAAAACTCCGCATGCATTCCGCCCGAGTTTCTTACCTCCACTGAATGAAGAGCGAACTTTAGGTTCGTTGTGCGGTGACTCATCGCTGCAGTCTAAACAGTACAAATGAAGTGGACCTGGTCCGGTCTGAGTACGGTTCACTTCAAGTGGACCGAAATGTTTGGCAGTGTAAACGCGGCATATGAGTCCTTTACTTGCATTCTCCAAACACTTTGAAAATACTGTAAAATTCACTACAGACTCTACACTCCCATCGCAGTGTTTTGTTTCGCTTCGTACCTATGCTTCACAAACCACTGCTTCGAATGGCTGGTATTCTGCCGATTTACCGCCAGATGGCACTATTTCCATCCAACCAATCAGCGCCCGCCATCAGGCTGCAACAGAGCAAAATCCTAAAACACTTTCTCCAGCGCGGCAGTGGGAACAGTAGTGGTGCCATCTGGCGGTAAATCGGCAGAATACCAGCCATTCGAAGCAGTGGTTTGTGAAGCGTAGGTACGGAGCGAAACAAAACACTGCGATAGGAGTATATACAGACTCATGACAGAGTGGCTTTTACTCACGTGGCATCATCAACCCAGTTCTCATCCTGTAGTATCTCTTCCCACTGCGGTGGCGTGATACGGACATCGTCGAGCTCTACCTCGGCATCGGGCATTATCTCCATCGCCCCCACAAGCTGCACGTCGGGCCTTGCTTCACGATACATGGAGCTGATCAAGTCTTTCTTTCTACAGTACTTATGCTTGAGTACAATGACCAGTACGATCAGTGACCCGATGAACACCGCCGCAAGAACAGCAATCGCCACGGCAACAACTGTTTCCATCCTGTGAGTCATGTGTTCAGTGGTTTTAGATTTCAGACAAAAGAAAAGCTCTGAAATACAGATTATGACTAAATGTTTAATTGTGATTTTCCAGCTCTGCCGACCTGTTGACTTGGGTGGACACCCATAAAGTCCGACATCCCGTAAGTGTGACATCCCATTTTTTAGTCCGAAGTATTGTAAATCCGACTGGAAAAATCATTTTTAAAATGTACCACAATGAGGAACCCGCAGAACTACGCCACGACGTGGCGCTGTCAGTGTAAGACCCGGAATTCCTATTTTCTAACAGTATTTCCATTTACTTCTTGCCCCAAAATAAACCACTCTGTTTGGTTCAATTTTGATTAAATTACACTGCCCTATTTCATGTTCAAAGTTGTCCATATATCACTACTCTGTTTCGTCAGAAATGCCACAGGATGCCAATATTGACAACGTATTTGGGGAAAATTTGCACGGAAAATTGTGTAGAAAAATGTACACATGCTTTGACGACGTGACATCAACAGCGAGAAAAGTGACGTCAGCACGTCATTTGGGTCTTATACTTGCTGCGCCATCTGCAGTAATGCGGGTTCCCCATTTCGAAGCACCACAAGTCCGACATCCCACAAGTCCGACATTCAGAGAAAGGTATCATAAGTCAGACGTTCAGAGAAAGGTATCATCATAAGTCCGACGTTCAGAGAAAGGTATCATCATAAGTCCGACGTTCAGAGAAAGGTATCATCATAAGTCCGACGTTCAGAGAAAGGTATCATAAGTCCGACGTTCCGAGAAAGGTATCATAAGTCCGATGTTCAGAGAAAGGTATCATCATAAGTCCGACGTTCAGAGAAAGGTATCATCAATTTCGTAAGTAAAGTCCGACATTCAGAGAAAGGTATCATCATAAGTCCGACGTTCAGAGAAAGGTATCATAAGTCCGATGTTCAGAGAAAGGTATCATAATAAGTCCAACGTTCTATTTCATAATAAGTCCGACGTTCAGAGAAAGGTACGGTATCATAAGTCCGACGTTCAGAGAATGGTATCATCATAAGATGATAAGTCCGACGTTCAGAGAAAGGTACCGGTATCATCGTAAGTCCGACATTCAGAGAAAGGTTTCATTAAGTCTGCCGTTCAGAGAAAGGTATCATAAGTGAAGTCCGACGTTCAGAGAAACGTATCATAAGTCCGACATCCCATTCAAGTCCGACAAGAAGCGGTACGGTACCGGTCATGCCGGTACATGTTTCTTTCGGACTTTATGGCACTTCGGACTTAGCCTGGCATGTCGAACTTGTGCCGTTGTGGGATGTCAGACTTGCGTTCTGGGATGTCGGACGCCTAGGGCGAATCCCTCATCTGCTACGTGATGTCCAAGTAGGCCTAGGCCCCTACATGTCGGTCTGCCACCACAGCACAGGTTCTTGTGGTTAAATACTAAGGGACCACAGGTCCTTACACACTTTGCTGACAGTGTACAGAATTTCTATACATTGTATGTCAGTAAAAGTGTGTAAGGACCTACCTGTGGTCCCCTATCTACACGGGTACCACAACACTATGCCACTGGGCTACTGTGACTGTTCTTATGAGAATGATGCTGGGGGAGGGAAGGACAAGTACCAGAGAAATCGGATCACATGACAACGAACTGACGAATATCGCAACTTTTGCAAACTTTTCTTGGAAGGAAGTTCACATTTAATCACTCACCTCATCGAAAGAGGGCACTGACTCGACACCTTACTCGAGTTGAAAATCTGCCACAGGGCAGGAGACCAGTGTATCCCTGCATGCACTTCTAACCTTCAGTTTTGGTACTTTCTACGTCATTTCCAGCTAGAGGCACGCTATTTCCGGTCAAGTTTGTGCTGAATTTTGTTTTGTTACGGGGCTCTACGGTAGAAATTTGGTGCCTACATCGATTCAAATGTATCAAAACATGTCATTATAGGTAAATTCCTTTCGTTTATCTGTCAGAATATGTAGGCCTAATTAGCGAAGCCATCATAGCATGCAAATCTGAATATGCCAAGTCAAGTGTGTGCACTGCCACAGGTGCAGTGGCCAGTGCATGCATGCAGTGCAGTGCATGCATGCATGTAGACTTAGGCCTGCCTAGGCCTAGAGTAGTGTGAGGTCCCACACCCATCCATTCCCAATGGCTCACCCATCCATTCCCAATGGCGTGAACTTTAGAATCCCTGGTGGTCAGAAGTGGCACACACCCAGTGTCAGTGACCATGCGTGAGTCATTCCCATTGGAATCCTATTTATCAGTCCAGACGATCGCTCTCTATAGGGTAAGTTCGCTCGTTCTCGGCTACGTACCAATTCTCGGCCACCAACTTCGGACCGATATTTCGTCGAACATAGACACTTGCAACGGTAGCTGCATGTTAATATGAATAAAAAACATACTTAAAAGCTTCTAACAGTCACTTTCGTGCGTACACAAGTTATTTTTATTTGTTTTTTCGGGGGATTTATGCGGGGTAGCCGAACAGCGTGTCCGACGTCTCAAGGAACATCAATTTAGCAACGACGATGTGCCCGCCATATATGGTAATTTAGGTCAATTTATGCGATGCTGCCCACGTTGCTACTTAGAATAAACCAATCTGATTGGCTTCAAGCCATAAAATATGTCGCATACATCCAAATAAGGCAAGGAAAACGGTTCTTCCGTGACTGATGGACAGGTACCTGTTGTCGGCCATGGAGTACCAATTCTCGGCTGGGGTAATCACCATTTCTCGGCTGGCCGAGAATTGGTAGGTCACCCTTTTCTCCAATGGTCAACACCAGTACCGTCGCTGACGCATCATTTTAGATGAATAAAAATTGAATTTCAAAGAATCTTGCAGTGTTTTATCAAGAAGAGCACAATTTGAGATGAAAAATACTGGACCGCAACCGAATTTCCTTCCTGGCCTCCGAAAACACGTGGTTATTTCCCAGTAATTGGAGTGAGGTGACGTGACCGGCATGCTCTGTTCCTATTGGCTGATCGGCTCCTGTCAATTATATTTGGTGGCCGAGAACTGGTATGTATCGGTGGCCGAGAATTGGAGTGGGTATGCCGAGAACCGGTATATTCAGGCGAACTGCATTCAAATGGCTATAGTTTCATTGATTATTCATGTTCCGACTTGAAACTCGTCCCCAGGCTCCCCAGGATCCAGCTCTTTGGTATGAATTTTACTTCAGCTCTGCTCGTACATGCACGGCGGTGCAGGAGCACCGAGATTGACGGGGTAGCCGAGAATTGGCGAATTTACCCTAGCGCAATATCGAAATCGCGCTAGAACGCAATTTCACAGTGTCAAGTGGGGCCGTATCAAAACCACACTTTTTCAGCTTTTTATCTGTTGAAAAGTAGCCCAAGATCGCGCTGTAGCGTTATTTGGCCTGTCTGGCATCGTTCTGAGACGATCCCTCACAAATCAAAATGGCGGCCGAACCGGAACTGCCCAAAAAGCGAGTTTTTCATCTGCTCTCATCGAAAAAGTGACCACTTTCAGGCAGATTTACACATACCTACGTAATATTTCACTTCTGTTTCTCCAGTGCCCATTGTCATGTGACATTAGAAGGTTCAAATAATCCTCATGCCATGCAGTTTTAATGTTGTTTGCATGGATGGGCACCCTCCTGAAGTTCGCATACCCACGCATTTTGTCTGGTCTGGTGCCATATCGCTCTATGACGCAATATGAGATCGCGCTATGAGGCGATGATATTGGGTGCATATAAATGCAGGAACTGGAGCGAATTAGGAAGGTGGAATGGATGGGATACTAGTTTATAAACCTGATAAGGGAAATGGATATTGTAACTTGGATAAAAAAAATTCCTGGTTTCTCATCAGTGCCCACATTTCAAAATGGCCGCCACATCGTTTTTTTTGAAAAAAACTGGATTTTTTTTAAAAAAATTTCAACAAACCTTTTCTTTTTGTTCAAAAACATTTTTTATGGGTAAATGAAAACTCTTCTTGCATTAATTTTAGCCCTTGGAAGGTTTTTTTAGTTGCACTTCGTTCCACCTGTAAAGCAAATTCCAGGTACCACTTTTCCCACCAACCACAGTGAGCAGTCCTCCGCATTGCATTGTGGGATACGTGGTCGTGTTATAGAGCAATTTCGGCACATTGCGCTATAGAGCGATCGTCTCGACTGTTTATCTATTGTACAATCGTAACAATGTGGCTTATTTCATCAGTCGATGACCAGGGTCAGGACAGGGATTGTAAAGTAAAGTCGTTCCGCCGAATTGTTATAGTGGGGTTCGACTCATGGGTGATTTACCGGCGGCGATGGCATTCGGTTGTAAGCCGTGTGAAAGTGTAAAACCCCAGGTTAGCCTGGATGGGTTCGACTGTACCATTCTGTTCCTCTACTGAAGCAAGAAATTAAAAGTCTGCGCCTAAATGTGCAGTTGGGAATTTAAGTGTTAAAAATCCATATGCATCATCGAAAATCTGTCTTTTTCTTTGCCCTGATGACATTGTGCGTTTCTTTCCAGACTTTGGCCGATGTGAACTCCAACCTGCCAAAGATGTCATTGGTCAGTGCCCCAAAGATGGCACCTCCTATGAGCCCACAAGAGGTTGCCACGGCAACAAGCCAGATGAACACTTTCAAGTCATATGTGGCCCTTATTGCTGACCCTTCTTTGAGTAAGAACCTTTAGCGATGTTCTGTTTTTTGACAGGGAGGGAGGGTATCATCCTTAAGTTAGAACAGATTTTTGTTAAAACAGGTTTTGGATAAAACAGCTTTGGAAATATGGGCCTAATTTTCATTTGAATTGAAAATTAATATGTGGAGTTCTGTGGCACTTTGAACTTGCTAACCAAGAGAGTGAAAGATTAAAGCCGCACAGTATAGACAGGAACAGATGGGTCATAATTGGCGAGCATAGTCTCGGTCACCCAGTCCGAGTCGCTGTTTCGAATCTGGGAATCCGTATATGAGCAGTACTGTGGAACGAAACGGCTGGCTGCGCAAGACTACATGCAGCATTGGGGATTCCCCAAGGGGATTCCCCAAACGTCGATACAGGATAATGCTATAATGTGTGGTTCTATGGTTCTATACATTACACACGCCTGTAAACGAGGTTGCACTAAAATTCGGCCGAACTGGAAGTGATTAGCTGTGCATTATGATACTGTGCGGCTTTAAGTGGCGGCCATTACGTTGCAGGCATTCACCTTTGGTGACATGAGACCCAGAGGATACATTATACCTTGACCTCCGCTGTGAACTTGTATTGACTCTTTGTTTTTTTTCCCATTTCAGTCATTGAAAAGAAGTTAAAAGCTGCTCAAGAACTGAGTGAAAATTTTGAAGTGAGTGGATTTGAATCATGAAACGGTTTTTGGTTTTTACCCGGCTTGGCTGGAAGGCCAAAAGGGCTTAATGCTGGGCTTAGGGTCCAGGACACTTATCCTTTGTTCAACACAAAAGATAAGTATGACACTTAGACTTAAGTACTTTTATGAATACGGGACCCAGGCCCCATATTATTCATATAAAACTACTTTTATAGTCCGAGTCTGTTAGATAAAATGGCAAATTTCCAAGTGGTAGACATCATGATGCACAACTAAATGTCCTATCAAATGCCGCAAACGGCATCGATTTATCACCTGTTGTTTCTGAGAAAATGTGATTTTTCTGTGTCCATTTACTTTTCTGAAGGACTGTACATCATACTGTCAGCTACTGAGTAGCCTGGACAATATGATGTACAGTCCTACTCATATTCATTTGACCTTCTTTTCTTTCAGCAATGGAATTTTATACTTTTCTCATTCTTGATTTCTTCTGCAGACGATAGTCTCCTCCCCACAGTACCCACAATTCCTCCAGGACGCGATCCGTGTCTTCCTGAAGATTATTCAAGAAGGAGAACCTCAGTTCATCGCTGAACAAAACAGTCAAGTGACGGTGAGTAAAAACAAAAAAAAAATTGAAGAAAGTCGGAAGATTGTGATTAGTTCATCCATGTGTCTGTGTCTGGGGAGAAATGAACAGTTGTTTAAAGGAGCACGGTATAGACAAATCCCAAATTGACGAAAACGAGAAAGATCTGCGTACTTCCGCCGAAATCGCAAACACAACCTCGGTCTGAAACTGAATGATGTGACGCAGAGAACCCCATGACAGTGACTTCGACAACGTTGCGTCAGAGTCAACCATTGCTGAATCATGGATTATGTCACGTCAGCTGGTTTCAGGTCGAAGTGGTGTTTGCGATTTCGGCGGAAGTGTGCAGATTTTGGAATTTGTCTATTGGATCTCAAATGCGTTATTTGACTGCCGACGTAGAGGGAGCCTCCTAGCGGCAGTAAGGCGAACTACAAAAATGCATTACAAAATGTACGTAGTAAATCGGGTCAATT